>JBCAUI010388289.1:0-14523 GCA_038406195.1 Haplosyllis anthogorgicola | reverse complement strand
ATCATTTCATTACAATGTCTCCAATTTTTTTCTAGCCTTGCTTCACTCAGGAAAACCTACACTAAAATAACTAAAGATAAATTAAACATAAAAAGCGCTTCTGGGGCCCCACCCTGTTACTTGCTTGCTGTGCTTGTGCGACTTCGCTCCGCTCTGGCAGTAAACATCGGCACTTGACAAGTTGGGCCTCCCCCCCTTGACCAAATCCTGGATCCGCCCCTGAAATAAGAATTCATATTCTTTCCTTTTGCAAATGATTCTCCGGGCGTACAGAAGAATTATGTCGGCTGTTGCAGATACATCATCATCCGATGGCATATAATGCAAAACAACCATTTCTTGGAAAATTCTTTTCAGTGTCTAGTTTGATTACCCAGATAGTACTTTAGATTCATGCATAAATATGTATTATTGCTGTTAAAACTGTGACAATGTACAGAACAATATAAGAAAGATGTCTCTGCATTTTCCTCAGAATTGCAGATGGAAACTATACTTAATTCATGTAAACCTTGTAATATGCATGTCTGTCTGTCTGTATAATTTGATTTCATTTGAACATGATCACCTATGTGGCACGTTTACACGTGTTTTTATTTTGATTTTGGTACGCACGCTAATGCTTAGTATTTTCCACAGAGTTGATATTTCATTAAAAAATGCTTGACATAGTGTTTACATGACACTGTCGATAACTATTCTCTTTCACTGAAGTTATGAAGTTATGAAAAGATAACAGTATTACTTTGACAGCACAGTGCCGTGCCAATCTGATCAAAATTTATGTCTCGTCTTTGTAGGTAGCATTTAAAAAGGCGTACATAAAAAGGGTTTTGGATGTATACCATGGCAAACAAGCTCTCTTATAGAGACATAGGACATCCGACGTACCAAGATTCAATCAAAGGACATAACCAAACTACCCTCAAGTTAGTAAGAACAGGTAGGTTACCTTAAAGTGCGTTTACTGATACTTTTTAGGAATACATGTACCGAAAGGTTTGACCAGGCACCATTTGACGAATTGCTGTGCTCTTTAGATTTTCACTTATGCAACAATTTCTACTGAAAGACGAAATGTGAAGGATTTTTGTTCTGATAATTAAAGTCTGTTAGCATTTGTAGTACAGATTTCATAAGGGATAGCTTTAGTCGGTTCTTTCCTTTTTTAATAATGAAGCAGTCGTAATAAATCGAAAGCACATATGTAGATAGTTAGAAAATACAGATGATCTTAACCGTGCCAGAAAAGCTGACATTACCAGCTTCAGTTGAATTTTAATACGTTAAATCTTATGGACAATAGTACACTGCAACGCGTTATTGAATAACTAAATCAACATTGAAGTACTTACAGTAAGTAATATTATAGCATCAATAGAAAATTGACAAATCATGAAATATTCATCATTAACATGCTATTGCTCATTTATTATATTGATTTGTAGGTGTCTTTCATGCACAGTAATCATTACTGACATACAAATGCTTCAATTTGTGCGACAAATAGGTTTTCATATGAGAAGAAATCTTCTCTTTAAACAATAATCAGACAGACGTTAAATCTATTCCCTATCTATTGAGTAAACTCATTTTAGTGCCGGGGATATTACGGGCTACGCACGTAACCTCCGCCCCAACACCCCTAGCTAACAGCCGCAACTAGGCAGAGAGGGCATTAGAGCCCAGGAGACCACAGGTAACACCTACTAAGCAGTATGTAGCAGGCTAGACAGCCAGTTACATGCAACCTAGGCTTAGCTACTTACTACATGGAGGTCCTAGCCTAAGAACATTTTAGGATCAAATACAGATTAAGTCTACATTAAAAACGAAATAACAACATGGACTAAAACTAATAGAAACAAATTTAGATAAATCTACTGGCATTTGCCAATGACACATTGAAATTCTAATTTAATTTACCAGCACAAACTGAGGTAACACTCTTCAAAAAATGGACAAATGGATATTAACTCAATATCCTAGTTTTACTCGCATATATTAAAAGATTCAACATGGTACCACACCAAATTTTATTGTGCAATAACACTATTATGGATAATTTGGACAACATACTGGATACATGCTGGAATAGCAGCCGGACTACTAATAAGACCATATAGAAAATATTTCCAGATCAATTTTCACCAAAAAGTGTGGTTACAAATTATACAGGTATGCCAAACAATCTACTTTATAACTGATCTACATAGAACTTCACATCACAAAGATCAATGAAACATGTTCATAACCAGTCTAGAGACAATTAACAAGGTGAATACCTTTAGAGCAATCTGCAATCATAAAGTACAACCAGTCCTAGACAAAAAGCAGATTAAAGCCTCCTCCAAAAACACCCAGCCTCTTCAAGACACTGACATAGGATCAGGATTTCACCCATGGACTCCTATTCACCATATTTTGGCAAGACAGATATGAGAAAGAGAAAAGTTAGAAAGAGAACAAGAAGAACAAAGAAAAACAGCTGAGAATTACCACAAGAAATGCCTACAAGAGAGATGGGGTGGATACAACCCAGACCACCTTTCTAATAAACAATTCCTACAGATGATTGACTCAGTAGATGGTATTGAAGATGACAGACCTCTACTAGGTGCTACTATTTTAGGTGCAGAACTTAACTCAACCATAAAAACCTATGCCAACATATGGACTAAAGACAGAAAGGAAATTGACCAGATAATCAATAAGGTATTATTGAAAAGTTACTTAGCTTCCCTTCAACATTTATGCAATATTATTAAAAGTCAAAACAGGTGGTATCGTAATCTGATAGTCACTTTCACTAGACTACATACTAGGTGCAGCAAAGATGTACAAAGCTTAACTGAATCATACCAACAAGGTACAATCCAAAATGATCTGGAAAACATAAAGCAAGAAACTGCTACCCTAAAGAGTGAACTGACCAAAATAACTGATTGGCACTCAAAGATAATATTGAAATATGCACAGAAGAAATCAAAGGCAAATCTAAACTCAACTCCACAAAGCACTTCAGAATTTCCACTAGCTGACTCGATTAAGGCACCTCCAAAAGGCACCAAAATTGAGCCTATTCAAGAGACAAATTCAGTGCATTAGGAAAACATTGTCACATTAAAGGTAGACCTTTCAGAGGATGACTTCATAGATTGTGAAGAAGACCCTCCCAATACCTCACCACAACCTACACTTGTAAATAATCTTTTACCGGCAATTGCCGAAGAAAATCTGACACAGAGCAACAGGGGTCCGTATCAACTGTTACTGCACAAGTAAAAGACAACAGACTTTCTCAAGCACCGGAATCAGTGCAAGAAGAAGAAAATCAAGAAGTGCACCAAGATCCAGGACTTACTGCAGGATCACTTTCCATTATGATAATCAGAATACTCTTGATGGTCATTTTTATACTATATAAAGTGTACAAACAGTGCCGAAACAGATCCGATATTCTTAGAACAGATTCCCAATCTACCCACTTAGCAGAGTCCTTAGGGGAACCACAAGGACAGATATCTTCATGGAAGTGACATGCATAGACCCCAGTCACACCATATGGGTGCATTTCACAAGTGTGCCACTCTACCCATCACAGCTGACCATAATGAGATATCCAAACTCAGGTGACATATCTCTCACCCACATCTGCTGTTGCTGCTACCAGATGGATGAAGATTGGACAGGAATAGACATTAAAGACAATACAGGACAGATTATAAACTTGCCATGAAAAGGATTGGTATCACTATTTACAGAAAGAGAACTTACAAGGATCAGAGGACATGTGCACTACAACATCAGAGTGATGGGGCATATTTTGGAACAAATAATGGACATTAAATGACAACAGGAATTATTAGCAGCAGCTCCACCATATGAGCAAAACCAGGATGAATTACCACCAAACTATCAGCAAAACTGAAAAACATTAAAACTCATGCTATTCATAAGAACTAAATGCTCCTATGATAAAAGAACATTATTTTAAGAAAACCGTATATGATTACAGTACCTTATTCACCATATATATGTGATGTGCAGGGGACCCTCATCCCATTTTTCCCAACTTCTGGTCACATGACCAGGCCCAGCTGGCACCTCATGCAGTAATGACTGCCTGGCTTGTGCCTGTGTGGTGTGGTGCCCAGCAGGCATATGCCTTGTCAGCAATGGCCCGGCCATTGGGACCGGTATAGTCTATTTTTAGCTCCCTCTTTTGGTTATCACTACTGTGCATGCATGCCAGCTGTGCTCCACATGACATCATCCAAACAATGTTATGTCAACCATGTCACCATAGTGACATCACCCTTAGGGTGATGTCATCTCACCCCACTATAAAACAGCACAGGCACATGCTTGCCATGCCTTTTGACTAGTAGAGCTTCTAGGAGAAGGATCTTCCGCACATCCTAAGTTCCCAGAGCAGCTGCCCCCAAGGCAGTGTTCAATCATTAATACCTTTGTCTAAGTCTTATTTGTCTGCACAGCAGCCATAGCTGCCACCCTCCTTGTGTTATTAACTAATTCCATTGCAGGCTGCAACCACACCGGTGGCAGCACTACACCCAAGAGTAGGACACTAGAGTGGGATCACCCCTTTCACAGTAGCCAGCATAGAGCTGGGAAGAGTAGTTAACCTCAGTGCTCACAGTTTTAATGGTATGCGGTGGGCATACGTCACATTTCTGGCATCCCTGGTTGGGCACCCAGAGGTTTGAAGAACTACATTCATGAGAGGCGATCTGGTTAGCAGCCTGATTGAGGGTTGCTGTAGTCACAACATGCCTTAAAAAGTGCCAGTGTCTGAATAGGGTGACAGCCAGCAGCGCTTGCCAGGCGTTCTGTGTGAAAGCCAACTAGAGGCTCCCAGGTGGCTAGGGAGGGGACTGGCTTTACACCAGAGTGGGCTATAGCCTGTCAGTTTGTTTGTATAATTTCTCTAATCAAGGCCTTAGCACCTAAAGTAAACCAATGTCAACTTGTAATAGTGCTAGTGTCACTTAAGTGATGGATGGGACTCCAGTTGATACACCTACTAAAGCCCACCTGGCTGGTGATGCTGAGGACACCACTGGCCAGCTAGTTATAGAAAACCCCAAGGAATGGGTTGTCAACCCTGTGGTTGAAGGTGGGGAGGCTGAACTGGATAGGGCTGCCCACCCCACCCCACCCATGAGGCAGGGCTCAGCAGGGCACTGCTCCCACAGCAACACCAACCCCACCAGGACCACTGATGATATGCAATAGTAGTTCAGGAGAGGGATAGACACAGCAATGTGACCGAACCCTCCCCACACCTTTTTTACTGATCGAGTGCTACTTGATTTACTCTGGGTCTGAGCAGTGGGATTGACCAAAGTTATCATCCTGGAGACTACACCAGCCCAGTGTGTGATGTTCTTTGGGTGGAGTGTATGGAATGAGGGCCTCCTTCATGAGGACACAGTCCCTTTGGCCACCCTCCTTTCCCTCAGACCAAAGGACTGGATAGGCCATGTCATGGAGCTGATGGCTGAACCTGTCCTGGTGGGCAGGGTGAGGTGGTTGGTTGCTAATGCCACAGCCAGGGTGGCCGGCCATGGGTGGGCATCACCCAGGGAACCCAACAGCATCCCTCACTTACCCAAAGGGTTCCCAAGGTGACCCTGCCTTCCCCCTGCACCACCAGCCCCTGAGGATGAAGTTGAGGATGTGCTGGTGGGTGCTGGACCCCCAGCCCCTGCAGTGGAGCCCACAGATGAAGACTGCCCTGAGTGGCCAGCCTCATTTGTTGGCCATGCTGCTCCCCAATGCTGGGAGGGGTGGCTGGGCCATGGGAAGGAAGAGAGGGAGGCCACACCACCAGCCCTGGCCTGAGGGGCCTTGGCTCTACCACAACTGGGGGTCTCCAGATGCCTGAGAAGAGGGATATGACTCTGATGCCTCCCAATCATCCCGTTCATCAATTGACAGCTGGGGAGGCTGATGGTGCCAGTACTATGGCAAGCCAAATGTCCCCCAGCTGAAGGTGACAGGGGAGGACCATGCTGGAAAGTTCCTCATATGGAGAAACATTGTCAAAAGCAATAACCGAACTGTCAACCCTGATGATCTCTGGATGAGCATCATGATGCCCATAATGAACCTGCTGGGCACTGCCTCAGCTACCTCAGAACCTATGGCAGAGGGTATAATATGACGTCTGGGCTTCTTCTACGGAGTGTCCCAGAATTCTGATTAGACCCTGCAGGAGCTGTATGCAATGTGCCAGTACTCAGGTAAGAGCATTGGTGACTTCCCTGGACAGGTCCTGGATAAGGTTGAGCTGGTACATAGCTGTTTCCCCAAAAACTTGTCCCAGAGAGATGTGAACTGTAAGGAACACCTCCATGGCAGCCTCAGAAGCAACTTATGCACTGCAGTATCCTATCTCTAAGACTGGATAGATGAGCTCACCTTCAATGACTTTTTGGTCAAGATTAGGTCTAGCATAGGGGGCAACAACATGCAGGATGACAAGTACTATGAGAAGCCCAGGCCACATCCTGCTGGGAAGACCCACATGGCCATCCTCACACTTGCATTGCCGAATGCATCCAGTCAGGAGGGGGCCATAGGGGCCTCTGATGAGGATGTCGATGACAGCCTCTTTTCATTTGATGTCCACCTGACATGGGCTGTGAACAACTATGAGGAGAAGAAACACCACTGCTTTGGCTGTGGATTGGATAAACTCCTTATCTGTGAGTGCCCCAACAAGGAAGGCCATTGGCAGTATTAAAGTGGTGAGGGGGGCCCAAGGAAAGGAAGCCAGAACCCCCCGAAGGAGAGTGCCAGGTGCCCTCAGACAAAATCCTCTGACTAAGGTCATGCCCCCTTTATAAATCGAGATGCTGTTGGCTGGTGGGTGGGGAGGGACACAGTGGGCTGCATTCAGGTTGATGGTGAACCCTGTCTAGCTTTGATAGACACCGGGTCCACCATGAACTTGATCATGCCAGACTTTGTTACATGCAGAGGCCTGCATGTCTTTCCCCTCTTGGGCCTCCATGTGGAGGGCTGGTTGGTCATTGACAGGATAGGGGGCAGCACTCAGCAGTCATGGGTTATGTGGTGATAAGGATCCAGGTCGATGGGATGGCTGGATTTGATGAGGACCATGTGGCCTTGGTGCTATTGCACCAGTCTGAGTTCGCGGAGTGTGTCCCTTTATTATTGGGAATGCCCACCATAGACAGGGTGGTCCAGGGCATCAAAGAGAGTGAGATGGACCAACTGGCTGTGCTATGGGCTAATGCCCAGGTTATTATTATTATTATTATTATTATTATTATTATTATTATTATTATTATTATTATTATTTATTATTCGTATCATAGAAAAGTACTTGTATAACTGTCACAGTGTCTGTGGTGTCTGTAGTTAATCTACATATACTGGCACAATAGAAAATCCTAGGATTGTTGCAACAAGTCACCCTCTTGTGCCCAATTGCTGTATATTCTCTTATGTGATATAATATGTTAAATATGATCAATTTAATAAAAATAACAACTAAACTAAAATAATTAACATAGCTAAATGAACATATAAGCAACTGCTGTATCCTAATATCAATGTCTTAGTATCACACTAGGCAGTGAGGGATAATGCTGTGTTTGCAATTATTTATTAATGCCCCTGATTCATTTAACATTCGTTGTATGCTCAAGTACTCAATGACATATAGTTATAGTATATTATCTGTTATAGCTAATAAAAATTATGCTACAGATTTTGCTTTGTTTATCTTGTCATTTACATCTACAATTAGGTCCCCCCTTGCATTAGAGACACTGGATTTTACATAATACAATATATCTGTATCAACAGTTAAATCTCTTGCTTAGCATATAACAGCTTGAACAGTTAAACAGATTGGTGATGACTCATAGTGTCACATAAATGATGTAATATTTATAATACTAGGAAGTCAGGTTTGTAAAATGTTTGTGATGCCTCGCAATTTTCAAAATCAAGTCAACTTAACACCCTTTCATTAACAATGAGTATAAATGTAAGTGTTTGTGATGACTTGCAAATTTTAGGCAGTTTTTGGCTCCACTATGCCCATGATGTCCACTATTATTAATTATTACATTTATTGGTTCATATCAATCTTACTTTCAAGTAAGTTCCAGAGACCTGTAACATGTTTAGGTGAAATTTGTCTTTTTATCTTCAGGGCCCATAGAGGTTCTAGAACTTACAAGTCATTTATGGGATTATTATGCCCAATTTGTTCTTGCATCGATCACGCATGCAAGATTTGCACTAGTTAGTAATTTGGAGTGATGCCTTTTAATGCTAATATAAAAGTAAATCCCATACATCCATTACACAATGTATCCCAGAGAGGTTCAAGCACATCTGGGTAATATTTAGGGGATTATTATGCCCCTTTTACCTCATCTTTAGTATTGATTCTATCAATAGTCCGGTGAGGTTGATCTCCTTTATGGGCAACTGCAGTAGTGTCTGGCACATTGCTCTGGGTGCTTAAATTTAGAATCACATCCGTATTTGCAGATTAGACGAGCTTCGTTGTGCAGTTTTTGGTGTATTTGTAGGTTACACCTTGTTTTGGCAGCATATTTGCAGCTTTTGCACTTTAATACTATGTTGTTATGTATTTCCACATGGTTTTTTAGTTCACATGGTCACTTGAAAACCTTTTTACATGTGGGATAGAAGCACATTAATTTACCGTGCTTGTGGATGATTCTGTGGTTTTTCAGTTCACTTGGAAAGTGGAAAGAAGCTGCACAATTCTCACATTTATATGATTTACTACTATGTTCGTAACTGTGTCTCATGAGGCTGCTGGGGGTCCTGAATGTTTTGTTGCAGTTTGTGCACTTTTGTGCAATGCGATGGTATTGCACATGGGCATGCCCCTGTGATTATGTGCAGATACCAAGGGAACTCACCTGAGGGTCACTGCTGTTGCAAGCACTCAATGTCATGGGCTACGTGTGCGCTTGACTTGGGGAAAGTCACGTACTCGCTCGCACTTACACGTTTCATGGATTGTCAAGGGTCTTACGCCGGTGAAGATGCCAAACCTCTTTTATCTATGATGCTACCACCATATTCTAACACGAGACATCACAACAAGAGTTCACTGGTTCTTTCTCCATTTGGATCGCAAGTCCTTTTTATTGCTATATACATACAGTCAGCATGGATGGTTGCATGAACCTTTTCTAAGTTCGTAAAATATGATCGTCACAAAATATCAAAGTCCATAAAATACAAATTACAGTCAAAGTCGTGAACTGACAAACATATCACAGACTACAATTTCAATTACAATTCCAATTACAAAAACCAAATCTAATCAAAATCACAATCACAAAAATATCTCTTGGAATCACAAATCACAAAATCACAAAATCCTCAAATCCTCAAATCCTCTCGGAGCTACTTTTGCAATGGGTTTTATATGTTACCTATGAAGGCACTGATTGGTGGGCACCCAAGGGTAAGAGCAACTCAGTTAAGCTGAGCTACCATTGGTTAGCCTACTGTGCATGCTGTACTGCATGCATAACACTACTGCTGCCTAGTGGCAACTTGTTGAACTTCATACACCCGGATGCTGATGCCCTGGTGGCGAATCTATATTCAAAGTAACACTGAAATGTGATAAACAGGACCATTCAGAGCCACAGAAACATGAGTTCTGAGATGGTTCTACACAGAGCCATGGAAACATGAGTTCTGAGATGGTTCTACACAGAGCCGTCGAAACATGAGTTCTGAGATGGTTCTACACAGAGCCATGGAAACATGAGTTCTGAGATGGTTCTACACAGAGCCGTCAAAACATGAGTTCTGAGATGGTTCTACACAGAGCCATGGAAACATGAGTTCTGAGATGGTTCTACACAGAGCCATGGAAATATGAGTTCTGAGATGGTTCTACACAGAGCCACAGAAACATGAGTTCTGAGATGGTTCTACACAGAGCCGTCGAAACACGAGTTCTGAGATGGTTCTACACAGAGCCACAGAAATACGAGTTCTGAGATGGTTCTACATAGAGCCGTGGAAACACAAGTTCTGAGATGGTTCTACACAGAGCTGTGGAAACACAAGTTCTGAGATGGTTCTACACAGAGCCGTGGAAACATGAGTTCTGAGATGGTTCTACACAGAGCCGCAGAAACACGAGTTCTGAGATGGTTCTACACAGAGCCGTGGAAACATGAGTTCTGAAATGGTTCTACATAGAGCCGCGGAAACACGAGTTCTGGGATGGTTCTATTGAAAAGCAAGATTCCTGTCAAACTTCTTTCATGTCTGGACAGTAGAGAGTTTAAGTTACACGTTTTTCTCAGTCCTGTGCGTGGACATTAAGCTAGTGAAGTTTAAATTAAGATCTTAAATTACGTGAAATGAAATCACCAGGTTTCACGTCGCTGCATCTTCATCTTGCGATTTGACATTTGTTGTTTAAATTCTATTGAAACAACAATATTGTACAAGCAATGCATTAAGATGTTTGCACTTTAAATTCTCATTTGTCTACCAAGACTGTGGGAAGCTATTGTTCCATAACGCTTTATGTGTTTCCTCCCACAGAAAACTGTTGTTCCATAACATATTGAGTGTTCCGAATTGATATTACTGTATTAAACGTTACACTTTATTGTTTTGTTTTGGACCAGGGTCCATTTGTGGGGCCACTGATTACCCCTATTTCGGACTTCGTGTGACCTTTCTCGTGGGTTTTAAATCCAGGGTGGATCTCTCGCCAGCACTCTTACTTGATAAACATGTAACTTTGCAGGAGACGACAAAACTTGGTCGGAGCTCGTCTACAACTTCACACAGGACACGACGTTCCACGGAGTTCGGTACATCACAGCCGAGACACCGTACATCTCTAGACGGTAAGCACGCACCCTGCACGCACGCACACACACGGTACATCACAGCCGAGACACCGTGCATCTCTAGACGGTAAGCACGCACCCCGCACGCACGCACACACACGGTACATCACAGCCGAGACACCGTACATCTCTAGATGGTAAGCACGCACCCCTGCACGCACGCACACATGGTACATCACAGCCGAGACACCGTACATCTCTAGACGGTAAGCACGCACCCCCGCACGCATGCACACTTTACCCTATCGCCAGGATACTTTACATATCGAGAAGGTGCGCTACGGTTACACGTTACCAATTTTACACCTTGATACTTGTCTTATTTAACTTGCCCAACAGCATTTCAGGACAAATATGTTAACATGAGACTATCTGGGAACAAAGAAGCTCTGCTAATCCAGGTCCCAGCTCGGAAATGATTTACCCAGCAACTTTGGTGAAGTACTAACAGGAAACGTGCAGTTGAATTCCAGACTAGGCAACTAGTTGGGTATACTACCCATCTGGATTGGCCAACCATGTTTTGGCATCCTTTCTTGCTGTGCTGCTAGATTTCCTGCGCCAGTGGAAACAAAGCTACATGCTCCTTGAATCATATCCTTTCCTCACCTGTAAGCTGTAAAATTCCTGTAAGGTGTAAAATTGGTACCTGGACATGATTAATAATGATCCTATCTGGGATCTGGTTTGGTCTGGTGACTGGTCAATCCAATCACCCAGACTTCATCCAAAGTTGACTCATTTAGTCATGTGGTTTTTTTTGCTGAATCTTCATACCTTTGTGAATTGTTTCAGAGCGTTATGGACCCTTGCTGTGGTCCTAGCTGTGAGTGTGTTCCTCTGGTCTATATTACAGAGAGCTGTGGACCCTTGCTGTGGTGCTGGCTGTGAGTGTGTTCCTGTGGTTTATATTAGAGTGTTGTGGACCCTTGCTGTGATGCTGGCTGTGAGTGTGTTCCTCCGGTTTATATTACAGAGTGCTGTGGACCCTTGCTGTGGTCCTAGCTGTGAGTGTGTTCCTCCGGTTTATATTAGAGTGTTGTGGACCCTTGCTGTGGTGCTGGCTGTGAGTGTGTTCCTCTGGTTTATATTACAGAGTGCTGTGGACCCTTGCTGTGGTGCTGGCTGTGAGTGTGTTCCTCTGGTTTATGAGTGAGAGACTGATCTATCTGAACGACAACCCTAAGGCCGTGGATGTGGAAGTGATCTACACTCAGAACATCAACTTTCCTGCCGTCACCATCTGCAACCAAAACCTCTTCAGGTGGGTCGCATCACCTTGTTTTTCACATTTAATTTTGATTAATTTCATGGACATGATGTCTATGGCCACTGGCAGCCGTTGTTTCTGACTTACACTGGGTTTGTTCTGGGTGGGTCTGCTATGGGTTCTCTTGCCTGGTTTTTGTATAATATTAGCAAGCCACAATTCTCATACACTTTTTGGCTCATTTAGCATAATTGCCAAAGAGCCTATAAAATCATGAATTGTCCGTCGTTGTCATCCAGCGTCGTTGTCGTTGTTGTTGTCTGGCGTCATTGTCGATGTCTGTGCACAGCTGCCCTGAGCACACTGTTGATCATAGAGACTTCATATCTTACACACACATGCACCTATGTCCCATCTCAAAGCCTAGCAAAAATTATTTTACAGGTCACTTATTTGGAATTTGATCTTAGACACTTTATTTGTGTTCATATGATATTGTAATCTATATTGTCGTAGTTATATGATAATGCCAAATTAGCTCAGGTCCATCTGGACCTATTTTTAAACAGTAGTAAGCAGGCACAAGCGTGGTGCAAGCCCTCAGACCAAAAGTGCCTCTTATACTAGGCACTATATATAGTCACTACGTCACGCCTAAAAAATCCTTGTGATTCTTGCAAGATTGATATATTGTTTCCAGAGCCTCAGCGACACATGATCTCGGCCTGTACGACATCGTGGACGAGAGTTTCCGAGACTTGAACGGCGCAGAGAAACCAGGAAGCGATGGCGTCTTTAAAGGTGCGTGTGTGTCAGTCAGTCAGTAAGTATGTCTGTCTGTCTGTGTTAGGGATACACCACATTTGAATGTAACGTAAAGCTACCGTACAGTAAAACCTGTCATAAACGATCCCCTCATTCTGCGACCACCTCTATTTTACGACCAATTTAATTTAGCACAAAGATTTTACCATACCTGTGTTCCACGACCACCTGTCAATAGCGACCAAAATATTGTAGCAGAAGAGGTGGTCGCAGATGACAGGTTTCACTGTATTGCGATCCACATCCACATTCTTAAAAAAAATGAATATGAGCTTTGAAGATCTAACGTTTTTTAAACGTTCGCTAAATCTGACTAATGTTAACACCATGACACTGTTATCTGCCGGTAGATGACGTTGTGGAGGGATTCCAGAAGTACAGCGACCGGACGCTACTCAACTACGGCGGCGCGTTACAGACGTACATTGACGTGACGTCACAAGTGTGTCGTCACCTGTGCGTGCGTCTCCATGGCGACGCGTGTTGTAGCGTGCTGTATGATCGCACGACGCGCTCGTGTTTCATCACGCCAGCGGACAGAGAGTCGTCGGGAGTCAGGTTCGTGCACCGTCTCTACACAGACTACTACCAGCGCAGGAAGTGTGCAGGTGAGAAATAGTTTAGAAATCAGATAATTAATCATCAATTTTATTTCAATAGAGTTTCAATAACACAGAATGAAGTTCAATTGAAATTCAATCCAGCGGGACGTTAAAAATTGACAGTAATTTGATGTTCTGTACAAAAAGAAGTTCCGTAGGGTACAAAGTATGACATACAAAGATTTAAGGGCTAAAGCTATGTGATGGTGTGCTGAACTGCAGTGGTAAAACAGGAGTTTTCTGCCGCCCACAATTGTGGCAGCACCTGACGGTCAATAAATACAAGCTACACTTTGTACCCTCCTGTAAACAGCATTTAAAATTAAGATAGTAAGAATTAAATAAAAATAAAAATAAATTGATTTTTGTAAACTGTTTTTCAGTTTCTAAGATCGTATGTTTTAGATTTGAAGGTGGAAAGTGTAATCTCAGTGGCAAGCTAAATAACACAGCTATGTTACGTTTAATACTGACGTAGAATCTGGTTAAATTGTGACATGAAGTCATGTTTCAGTACACAGAAATCTTATCATTTTTGAAACGAGGAGAAAAAAGGAGAGAACGAAAGAATTTCACGCTGTGCTACAGATGCACTATTGTTGAACTTCTGATACGAACTCCGTGTACTGCTCGGCCTAATCACGTTACTTTAGAATCACCCTTATGAAAGGCGCTTGCATCATTTTCAGTTTCCAAGTCCGAGTCTTGTGACTTTGAGTCGGGAACGTGTAACTTTGTGCAGGACGCGACGACGTCAATACAGTGGAAGTACGTCAACCAGGGGAAGCTCAACGGCAAAGGCAAGAGTGTATACCCACAGTACGACCATACCACCATGACAGGTGAGAGTGTGTACCCACAGTACGACCATACCACCATGACAGGTGAGAGTGTTTACCCACAGTACGACCATACCACCATGACAGGTGAGAGTGTATACCCACAGTACAACCAT
>JBCAUI010388178.1:0-14525 GCA_038406195.1 Haplosyllis anthogorgicola | reverse complement strand
GACATATGTCACAGTCATTTTCACCCTCTTGCGATTGCAGAATATGATTGGATACGAAAATATATACAACGTTGACATATGTCATCTTCGGCATACTGGAGGTTAAGCATAATATTTGTTAACATTTGCTTGTTATCAACAAAATCAATATATTTATTTCACCCTTTTCCATCAGGTCCTTCAGCTTCAAGTATGAGTCCAGGAGGCTTCTCCATCCAAAGACTTGCATCCAGTGAAAGTGATGAAAGTATGGGACTGGACATGAACAAAGATCTGAGTTCACCAAGAACTCAAACGTACCCCCACCCAATGACTGGACATTTTGGTAAATTCCACGAGGAAGCAATAGATGTTGTTGGAATGGGGAACGATGGTATGCACAGAGTAGCGTCGTAGTCAAAACAAATATACCCAATAAAATATGTAGTAATCAAAATTTGGCAATATTTTACACTTTAAAGTCCAAGACTACTAAACTGTCGCTTCAGTGTACACACTGCACGATTTTATGTGCTCAAAATGATCGGTCTGTATAATAAATTCAAGCTGGATATGCACATAAAATATCTAAAAAGAGAATAGGGATACTTTGACATCAACATTCAATTAACATAGAAACTGAGGTTAAACGTGATGGGAACTGAAATATAACTGAGTACCATGAGCAAAACATTGTAATATGTACTTGTAACACAAAAACATATACGGACAGTATTGAGACACAGGGAGGGACAGCTAATGCAATATGTTAAGAATGTCTGTGTTATTTATTATGAGAAATGTTCCATAAATTGTCATGATATACTCAGGATTCAGTTTGGGAAGACCTATTTCTGGAATCTGTTTCGGGTCTTTGCACAGGTTTTCATTTAGTAATAAGACAAACCGACCTCCAAGGTGGCGTTGGTCTCGCTTCTTGAGACTGAAATACCGAAAAGAAACAGAATTAACCTTAAAAATTCATAACACTTTCTGGAGCATCTCCTGTTCTGTTATATTGTGATTTCAAATATTTATTGTGTGATTTCTTGTATTTAATTTCTGATTGTGTTAATTATACAGTGTACATAATCGTAAAATTATGTTTGTACATTTGAAGAGATGACAAATATAAGGGATTATAAAGTAACCTGTTCCTTCTTAATTGCTTATTATGTGCAAAATAAATTACACCACGGACACGCTTGTGAACAATAGGGTACTAAAATTCCGTCCTAAAATTACCAGAATGTTAACTCACTTTCAGTTACACAAGCCGTACGCGTTTAATGATGACAGATGCAGGCTATTTGAATCGCTATAGTTGGACATCATGCAGGTTAACACCAATTAAAGATGAGAAGAATTAAAATAATGATTTATGGTGTTATGATACTAGCAAACATCACCAAGGTACAATTTACCTTTAGTATCCATAGAATATGGTTGTCCAGTGTACATGTGGGTTCTTATTATCCGAGCTATGTACACTAAATGTTGATTAGATATTAATGCACTTATGGACAATCTGGAACATTACAATGATAATATGTATGTACAAACCTACATATTCAGTTTAAGCAATGTTATATTTCTCAAAGAATGAACACTGGAGAAGTTTAATCATAACGCATTCTTGTGGACTTTCAGTTTTACTTTTGCTTTCAACTCATTGGATACTCATTTTCTCCCATTAAACGTTGTTGCTCTGGTTATTGAATAAATGAACCGATGATTTAAGTAACCAGTTTTTCGACAGGACAATCTTGTTTTGAGCTTAACTTTTGTTAAATATAGCTCACTAATAGAATAGTAGAAATTACACGATCTGTTTCTATCGAGCTTAATCTTTTATAGACGTTTGAATGTACTGAAAATGAACAGTGGTGAAAAGGAGTGAAAAAGATTTTGAAGCGTTTACAAACAGGGAAGTTGATTACAACACATGCAGATGTAAAGTTTATCAACTTTCACTTCAATCTGTAGCAAAACTGAAAAAATAAACTTTGCCAATAATAAAGGTTCAATGCATATCCGGTACTAATGACATGTGTTCCGCTGAAAAGTAGTCTTCCCAAATTTATTTTTCCTGTTGACTCAGTGAGAGACGCTGTGTGATCGGCACGTTTTTCTGGTCTTCATCCCTTTTATTCATTGTCTCCACAACACGTTTTAGCATCTTTATTAAGAGTATCTCGTTAAGAGGTGACACTGTAAGCAGATTGTCGTTAACGTATGATGGGAGTCCTTCACAAGAGTTTACACATGTTGTGGACAAAGACAACAAAAGGAAAAAGTGCTGCTACACCGGTGTTTTCATTCATATCATTGTACACTGTGGTTAGACTATTCATTTGAAGCATATACTTTAATTATGAACGAAATCTTGAGGTCTAACTGTGGAAGGATATCGCGAAAATTTTGAATTTCCCAATGAAAATTGAAATTAGGACCGCCCACAATGGGAAATCGTGGATAAGTTAGACTGACAGAAAATGAATAACTGTATCGTAATAATCAACAATTTTCACACCTAACTGTTAAGAAAAGTACACGGTGTTCTTCAGGGGATGAAACTCCTATCAATTTTGCAACAATAGTTTTTTTTTTCAACTGAGCCATTGTGTATATCAAAGCACAATATGCAATTCCTTTATTATCATATTTTCTCAAATTGAAATGTATTTCAGGAGCTGAGCTATTACAAAACTAAGTGCTAAACAACATTTATCCTTGTTCACCAGAAACATTTTTCTCTTTGGAACTCGAATTTTTCAATATAAATAAAGGAGACGACTGTGACAACATGAGATCATGGCCTTTAATATTTCTGAGTAAAGAGTATACGTTGATAAGGCAGTTTTCGGTGTTGATCTCCCCGGATTAGTTACATTTTGACCGTGCTAAGCATGTAAGGACCCTTGTGTATGGGGGACTGTCCAGGCAAACATAATCCTTTCTCTAACACTTGGCTGCCATTAGAGGAAAGTCTCCTTTCACGTCCTACCATCGGCAAATTTGTGAAATGATGTGAAACAAATCCATGGAATTGCATTTTCGGTCTGCTGATGGCGTGATCTGTATGCAAAAGCAGTGCTAGATGTGTCCAGAGAATGGTCAGAGTGGCGGCAGGATCAGCAGTGTGTTTAGCTGCTACAGTAGGGTGACTAGGCCCCTAAGCCTCCTTCAAGTCCCTCTAACACTCAACCCCTCAGTAACAGGGATTACTTACAAATGCTGATAGATGACCAGGGCCATGACACATTCTCATCCCACCGAGGTAGCTACTCTTTTAAAGGTCACTGCTTCTTTAACTTTTGATTTTTTTTATTACGTCGTTCCTAAAATAGTCATGATGGAATTATCTTTCTATCCTTTAGTGATTGTTGCAAAGTACATAAGAATAAATTGTTCTTTTGTTCTTTCGACTTATGAAAAAAATTATGAATGAAGTTTATTGCTTTTATTGTAGTACCGAGAGTTTTGCAGCTACCTTCATGAATAGAATAAGGTATTAGATTTGTTACTTGCAAAAGTTTCCGATTTGTGAAAAGTAAGTTTGCCAAATTTCGGATCAACGACCACATTCTTCCCATACACTAACCCATTTGTGCGCATTTATCTTAACCCTATGAATTTCGAAGCTAGATGTAGGTTAAGACCACAAGCATTCATGTCGAATCTGCATTATCTCAACCTCCGCTATGAAAGCTACATTTAAGTGTTACACTTCATGGCTTCGTGGTGTTATGAAAGACAGCCATGGCGGATACGAATACTGTCTAACTGCATGATTAATAACCATTGTTTTTGCTTGATACCTTCAGCTTTATTGTGAGGAAATGAGATAATTGTTGCTTCCCATTTACGCGATCGCTTAGTTGGTACTTAGCTTTTTATAGAATTATTTTTATGTCTAAAGTACATGTTATCTCCTAAATTCTCAAAATACATTAACGCTTTGGTTGATTCTGCTAAAAGTTGAGCCCATTTCATACAGATGGTCTATAACATTAAAGTACAGAAGATTAAGATACAAAACGGAGTTAATCTATTCAGCTGATGTCTGGACTTAATGTACCAACACCTACATTCTCCTTAATACTCTAGCTTCAGTGGACATCAATCTACTAAAAGTAATTTTGTCACCTCCATTTGAAAACTCATCATATTAAGTAAAATTGACCATAAAGAAAGAGGTTAGAACCTAACATAGCACACAAATCCTCCCTTGTAGATTCCTTGACTATGTCTTGGATGACATGGGTGCCACAGTAGAGACAGCAAACGGTAAGGTTTTAGAAATGACACTTTAAGGAATATTTTTATCTACTGATCGTGTGCGGATTAAAGTCAACTACTACAAGGGACTCACACCCCGTTGTATTTTAAAATAAAACAAAATAAATACACAAATGAAATAAACTTTTTGCACAGCTAAGGTCGAGCTCAGATGTTATTTGCATGTTTAAACTGTAATAGACGAAAACCTAAGCTGCAAACAGGCACAAGATTGGTTAAGGAAGCCTGTAAGGAGATATTGACCAACAAGTAGATGCTGGCATGAGAAGGAAATATAACAACAAATCAGTTTCACAGATCACCTCTCGCATATGGAAGGAAGACTCAACACAGACGACGGCTAATGAATGTCTCCAAATCACGAGAGAAGATAGAGATGAACTTAACACAGCTTCACAGGTTAAATTAATGTCTTCACTGTTCCTCTGGGTGGCATTATCAAGTTAGTGTAACACCATTTATCTCAAGTTTCAAGAATAGATAAGTCATTGGTCGAATCAAAGTTGTCCCTGTAGGCCAGTAACCCATAGGGTGAACCGTAGCATTGCAAATACTTAGGTGGCACCAATTTTAAGAAAGTCCCTTTTCGAAAGGATTCTATCCAGGAGGCTTTCATCTCTTTCATCTGATGAAATGCCCGTTCGCTCTTTTTAAATGTAGGGAGCAGTAGAAATTCATGCTGTGCTGTTGTTCGAGGGTAAGGCACAACAAGAAATTCACAAGACAATTCATCACCTGAACTACTCTATCTCTTCACTTTTGTCCTAAATGGCACAATGAAGGGTTTTGATATGACTCTACAAAGGAACAAAATACTTATTGCCACCAAATAATCCTAGACCCTAAAGTTCATTTGACATTTTTTATTTACAATTGAGAACATCAGACACGGTAGACAAACAAATGACAATCATAATCAAATTTAAAGAAGGGAAATAACTTATACATGGCAATTTCATATCTTCCATTCCATTTCTGAGAGTTCTGCTCACAACTTGCTCAATGTGCATAGTTCCTCACAGACCGAATGCATGATCTGTGCGGGTATGGAATGTGGCACTGCCGCTAATTATGAAAAATAGGTGGCAACCAAATGTTGTTTGAAGCAGTTTGAGATTCCCAATGGTCCTTTTCCCCTCCTTTAAGGAGAGGTCAGAGTGGAAACACCAGCTGTTATTGACATAATATTTTTGCAGATAAAACTTTTTGCAAATTCAAAACGAAAAATAAATCTAAACTGCAATATCATGCTCAGATCACACCACTGCGGATAAAATTCAGTGACTGTTTTAAATTTTCTCAGCAAGCCATAGAAAGTGTCACTTTCACAGAAAACCTAGCAGGACTGACACAGTTATGCCAAAAGTAGGTGTTTATTTATTCAGGAGATATACTGAGTTAATGTACCAACACCTGCATTTACCCAAACCTATCTCCTTAATACTGCAGCTTCAATGGACATCAATCTACCGACAATAATTGAGTGAAATCTCCTCGAAAACTCATCACATTAAGTAAAATTGAGCATAAAGAAAATGAGCCTAGGATCTGAGTGTCTAGCAGAATGCAGGTCTGTTGTAGCAATAAGGTTTCACTGAAAAATAAAATTTCAAACACAAACATTTGACAAAACAGAGATTCATATTTAGAGATGCTCGTTGGTTTCAAACACGGAATTCGTACCAGAAGTTTAACAATAGCGCATTAAAAGCACAACGTGAAATTCTTTCGTTCTCTCGATTGAGTAATATGAAATAGGTGTGTAATATTTTTGCCTGCCAAATCTGGCAGTTTTTCAGGTGAATTTGTGCTATTATTGGTCAAATAATTGTTGTAAGTTGTTATGCTTAAGTACATGACTAAGTTAGTAAGTTAACAAGTAACTAATGCAGTTATTTTACAAATTATAGCCCAGTAAAATTTCGCAGATTCTGCAGATTTGGCAGGCAAAGAAAAGAAAAAGACTCCAATATGTAATTTGTATATGCAAATAATGTAGAGATGCATGTTAAGTTGTTACACAGCCGTGCATGGTTGTATGATCAGGAAATGTTCAAATAATCTAGTTTTTCCTGATTAATTTTGCCACCCAAATTAGGCAAATTTGCCTTATCCACCGAAGCAGTTGATATTACTTTTAGTATTATTACTAATATTGGTATAACTTTACTAATTTTAGGTTTCATTACTTAGTCCAATTTGAAGTAACTAATATCAATTTTACCGTAAAATGTTATTGACTTCGCTGTAATTAGAATAATTAGGCAAATTTACCTTATCTGCCTGAACATGTGAAATAATTAGGAAACCTCTGCTGCTAATAAACTGGAGTGGATATGTCAAAATGTATGAGATCATGAAATTACTATCAAAAGTTTAGCGTCCCACAACAATTAAGTTGAATAAGCTCAGCATGAGCCCTGTTATTTCGTGATCTGAATATGAATTTTCTACAAATGACCATGCATTGGATTATTATGATAACAACGACGGACAAATCACGATTCCGTAGGATTTTTGATAATTACCAAATGAAAAAAAACCCCATAATTTTTAGGGGATAATAAAAGTATTATGCTTTCATCGCTCATACACCAGTAGTTGCCTCCTTCACTGTACACTTGATAATGAAAGATAGCTGGTCCATATCATGATGCATTTACTTAAAATTCAGATCAATAATTGGCCCCTATTGCACCCTCGTGGTCCTAACATTGACACTTCATGTAAAACAAGGCTTGACCTTTGTCTTATAAATCAGAACAGTGGACCTCTTGAGACCTTTAATGATCAAAGATTAGGTTCCACTGATTTGATTTTAGGCTGCCTTGGCCATTTGGAGATGTCCCAGTGATGGGGCAGGGAGGTGGTTATGTGTCAATAAATTGGTGTTTAATATGCATAGGTCCTTTTACCATTGACAGAACATATGATTTGTTCCCCTGCAGAATTGGGGATATTGCTCTCTTGGAAATGAAAGATAGGTGGTGATGGCTTGCAGCGAGGGACCCCCCAATAGGGTTTAATATATCCTCACTAGTCTTTAACCCTTCAAATAACCACAGCGCCGACTGGAAGACCCAGATGTCCTTTGGTTAATATTTTGGCCGTGCATAGATTTCTTCCCTCCCAAGGGTCGAATATTGACACTTGTGAATCTGTGTTTCCTCTCAGCTTATGATAAATGATTAATATCCGCGGCGTTCTAACTTAAAATCATGCGACAAATATAAAGCTACCATTATCAATACGTCAACACACTTTCCAAAATCATGGATTTACAAAACCTGAAACCTTATCATAAGAATCTTATAGATTCTTGTAGATCGCAAAGTCACTTGTCAAGACAAAGAAGGTACTGAAATTTCTGTCAATCCTGGAACACTTGAAAACAAAGAAATTTTACACTACACTATTGATGCACATAAAAGGATATCGTGAAATTGTATTGTACTAAAATGGCAACATTTCGTCTTGCTTTAGATTTAGTGAATCTCAAATATCATGATCAACCCATAATTTACACCCCATTTTGGAACAATATAATTCCACCCCGAATCGTTCACTCCAAAATTATTATATATTTCTATTCTTTGCAAAGAGAAGTTCTATGTTGCATGTTATCGACTATGTTCAACGACACGTGTTTTTCCCTTTGAAAAAATCTTTCAAAACAGTTTTGTTCAAGGATATCTACATTAAGTCAGTGTGTTCCAAGCATGCCAAGAGGTTGAACCTAATACATCTGAATGAACCAATTAATGTCTTCACTGCTCCTAAGGGTTACATTATCAAGTTGCCGTAACACCCTAAATCTCATCTTTTGCAATGAATAAGCCATTGACTAAATAACAGTGTTCCCTCAGGTCCAGAAGTCAATAAGGCTGTAGGTACAAAGATTCAAAAGTCATCCTGTTTTGCTGCTTGCAACTTAAAGCAATCCTTCTAGGAAAGTTAAGCACTCGTAAGTGTGACAGCTCTAATTTTCCAAACAATTATTTTGCAATTATCTTTTTCATCAGTACCACCATGGTCAAATGCAGACTTTTGTATGACAGGCATCTTATTTTTTTCTTATTTTGCCAGACACTTTTTCTTATTTTGCCAGACACTGTACTGAGTACACCAGTAAATGTTGAATTAAAGCAAACACTATGTTTATTTTCATTTCTCTGCATGGGCCCTCTAGACCTTTATGAATGTCTCACTCTCCTCATTAACAATGGAGATTGTAAAGTACAGCTCTCATAATGCATGATCCCGTCACAACTCGCTGTACTCAAGAGATTAATGCCACCTATGTTACAACTTTGTATCCTAACTAATAGTAAATATTTAAAGAGTAACAACGTTGTGAAGGTGCCTAAATAAATTTCGGTTTATGTTTTCAAGCTTCAAAAAGTGTCAAATAGAACTCTACTGTATATTGACCAGAATAGTGTCGTAGCAAGAATATCTATTTCTTACAACTTAAATAGTTTAATTTAGGGAAAATACCAGATTGTATTCTTTGTTTTCAAATTCATAAAATATTTACATTGTTTGAAATTGTCGCATGTCGGATTAAGCAACAGCTTGTATCTACGATTGAGATATTTTCTGCTGTAATTTTGCTGAAGGGTAACTGGAAGCATGGCCTGGATTTTGTAATGATATAAATTTACACGTAAATTGTTTGCTCCTCTTTGTGTAATATGTAATTTTATGTTTTAATTTGTCTGTATTGAGTCTTCATTGAGAATAAACGCATATATGTGTGTAAAGCAGTGTTGGAGTTATCTTTAAATTGCCAGTATCATACACTTGTAAATATAAAATGGTGAATTCATTTTGTCGAAGTTTAATCCTTGTCTAGAAAACTCTGTAGTACACCACAGTGGTGATCCACTCTCACTGAGCAGCTTCCTGTTGAAAGTCCAAGGCAGCCCCTGTTACTTTGTCATTTAAACCAAGGTGTCACTAAGTTTGGTCATCATGCTGATGACTTGTATTTTATTTATTATCATAAACGTAATACTGATGAGATACGATTTCACACAGAAAAAAATCAAATGTATCTGGCATTAGAGTTTTTCAATTGACTGCAGACTTGGCAGTTTGAATGCTATCCAAGGAATCGTTCGTTACAAGAAAATCGTATTAATCAAGAAAGAAAATCGTATGGAGTGGAACTCCTGTTAGTCACCTTGTTAATCGGCATGTCCCATCTGAAAGATTATTCGGACATATGATCTGGTGTTTACATAACAATATTTAGATCAGCCCACTTTTAGGGATGACAGGCTAACATTTGTGATATCAATGTTATTGTTCAGTAGTAAAGTGTTACACAGACAGAAAAAGTGCGACAATAGATGGCCTGCATAGAGGGCGGCATCTTCTAGTGCGAAATCCCCATAGAGTGAAAAATATATTGGGTGTTTTGTAACGAGTGGACAAAGGTTACTCCCAATATGCCTCTCATCAATTACGTATCAACACTTTGTAATTATGAGACAACAGCATTGATATCACAAATTTTATTCTGTCCAACTTAAAAATGGGCACAGAAATATTGTTATTCAAACAATACAAAATATATAAATAATGTTTTAGTTGAGACATACCTTATAGGATTTTCTTGTAATGAGGGGAATTTTCATTTTGACACGATCAACAAACAGCTCCTGGATTAGATTTTATTTTGCGTCAATTAAATTCCATGCTGTGTCTTTGACTCAGACACAAGCGACTATTGTTCTCAAAATGAGGAGCCTTAAGCAGGCATTTCAACTTCAATTTCCTGAAATTCCTATCATGGTGGAAACGAAGAGAACAAAGGAGAGAACAAAAGACTTTCACACTGTGCTTTTGATGCGCTATTGTTCCAAAATGATAGGCATATCACCCTCTGTGTTAGAGAAAAATAGATTTAACGGGTGTAAATTGTAATTCTAAATTGTACAAAGTCCATGCCTTTGTATTGAAATGTCCGAAGTCATGAAGTTGATGAAAAACTAAATATTCCAATTTACATTTCTTGTTTAATTATGTTGACTATTGATATGCATTCCTCTTAGATTCTTAGATACAGATACACATCACACGCGACTGGCAATCACTGATCAGTTATCAATGATAGTGGAATGGCTAAGATATACAGCTCAACAACTGAAGCCATTTCGCCTTCGAGGAACAATGGTAAATATGGAAGTACTTACAATTATTGTTTTTGCAACGTGTGAAGCTGTCGGATAAAGAGGCAATACGTTTGTACATCAGGTATTTTCTATGTATCAGTAAATTACAGTACTTAGACTAATCGGTAAAACGACAAAATTGCGCCATAATTGTGTTTTATCAAAATCTCCAAATCAATCCTTAGTTTTAACAAAATATAAAAAATACAAAATACAAAAATATAAAAACATGTTTGAATGAAAGGTATTTGCATGCTGAATGTAGAATAGGACTTTCAAGACCAAATTTAAAAAATCAGTTTCACTCCCGATCTAAGTTTCTAATGATAAACTTGTAAATTAAATTAAGCACCGAGTGATAGAACTTTCAGTGCAATTCAGTAGCAGTGGCGACGTATTACAAAGCCTGAAATTTCTATCAATTTTGGAACAATAAAATTGCACTCTGTGCTTTCATATGCCCCAATAGCACAGCATGGAATTCTTTTGTTCTGAAAAGTTATCAAAATAGCAAGAGCATACAGTTCTAGAGAAGAACCTGCTGCACTTGGTACCCACTGCGCACTTTGATTCCCCATGGACTAAATGTGGTGGTTACATCCATCCTATGCTTAATATCCTGCTCTTTTAGGAAACTAATTACAGACTATAATGGTGTTCAATGAGTAAATGGGACCTTAGGGAGCTACTCGCCTGCCAAAGGTCTATCACCTTAAGACAGCTCCTGTCACCTTGTCCAGTTAAGGTGTCAGTGGGTCTCGTACCTGCTGATGACCTCTGCTATTCTTCTTATTACCTTTGCCAAAGGCAATTTTCTGTACAGGAGACATTTCCAGTTCAAGATTACTTTGACAAAACAAAATTCCAACTTTTATTTTTAGCTTGCAATTAAACATTTGGCCGTCATCGCCATTCCAACGTTGTTCCAGAATCGCCTCCACTTTTTGCGCAGATAATCCTGTAGGACTAACTTTAGCATTGTTTTCCAAGTTTTTGTAATAATATTTTTGTTTGTGGTGAAATGTTCATTACTTTGTATCGTGAAAATTGAAATGTCGACTCCTATCAAAATGGGAAACGGTTTTACTTTTATAATGCAAAGGAATTATCCTGCACAGCAAAGGTAGTTAAACATTCACCACTGCAGTGATAAATCTTGTGACCTAATGCTGACCAGTCTCTCACTCATGAATAAAACAAGAGAAACAGACCTGGCTCACTTAGTTTTTTATGAATACATCATAAGACGTCTTCAATGTAACTGGCAACACAACTTTAAGGGGAATGTGGAATTCGAATGGTCCCAGTCCATGTGACAAATAACTCGCATGTTCCTAATCTTCAGCTAGCTAAATTATGATCATTTTCTGTTTACACGAAAAGCACAGTGTGCTCTTTAAGGGTCTCCATATACAGCATGTACACATTTAAGGATATATAATGCAGATGGAGACAATGTCCAATTGAATTGATATGGTGAAACAATTAATAGATGGCATAGACGTCCAGGGGAAATCCAGCATTTTTCATAGACATAAAATGAAGACCTTTTAGCCAGCTGGTTGAAACATACAAGTCGCGACAACAGTAACGTCCTACTTTCTGTGTTCCTGGTTGGGCGACCTTGACCGCTACTTACAATCCACTTCACCTTAAGTGGACCAATTTCTTCCAGGTCATCTGTCCCGAATGTTACATGTAGATGTATCGATTTACACATTAAATAAAATCTAATTTGTTTTATATTCCGATTTTTTAAAATATTCTTTGAAACAATTTGCAAGTCTACGAACCCATTACACAAAAATTGTATGAAATGTGTACATGAGGGAAGAAAGGGAGCTCCCGTAAGGCACTGTGTTCTAGCCCTACACAATTTTTTGTGTAGTGAGGGAAGCTACATCAAGCAGTTGATGTAGGTTCTGATAAATCAGAGGATGAAATCCTGTCAGTTGTGGAAAAACAGAATTTCACGCTGTGCCCTTTATCACGCCTAAAATGGCAGTTCTCAAATCTAACTCCATAAATAATAATATAAATCACTAATTACAAACTTGTGCCTAAAGATATAAATTCAGGTTTGTCGTACAAATACTTTATAAGGTCCTCGCATTTTCGCTCAATCTTCTCTAAAAGTACAGGCGTCAACTGTTTCCTCCAAGCCTCCGACGTCCGAGTTGAGTTGTGTCGTATTAAACTGTAAGAATCTTCCCTAATTCGTGCACTTTGTGAGACATTATGGAACCAGTTGAGAACTTTCATTGGTGCCTTTCTCTTCAGCGTGAATTTATATACACTGTCAGCTGTCTTAAAGGGATCTTTAACTATGTCTTCATAATGTAATTCCAGAAATGTATCTCGGTATTTTTTCTCCAGTGATTTTCTCACTACAATATCTTTGTAAATTCTTGGACAAAATTTCTCAAATTCCCAGCTTTGCCTGTGTTTCATGTTGTAATGTGTTAAAAGGAGATGGGAATTAACTACACCGCGAGGATCTCTCAATAAATGTATAATTTTTATTCTATCTGAACATTGTTGGTTTCTCTCCAGCAACATTCCAATTTCCTCCATTGTAAGTCGTATAACCTTCATACTTCTCGTTTTGTATCCAAGACATTTTTTCATGACAATATTAACACAATCAGCGTGACTGTGTGATTCATCTACAAAATAGAAGTATGTAAGTCAAATAGGGTTAAATTTATGGTCCAACGGTCATTATTCGTGGTAATGTCATCACGGTCAGGATGCTCACAGGTCACTCGGTGGTCTTAGGACCATGTGGCATTGCGGCGGAAAACAATAGAGAACACCCAGTGTATTTGATTTTGAAGGAGCGCGGTCCTAATATCTGTCGCAAATCGAAAATCCTCATTGATGCCCTATGGAGCATGCATAGAGGGCGGCATCTTCTATTGCGAAATCCCCATAGAGTGACAAATATATTGGGTGTTTTGTAACGGTAAGGTAACCGGAAACCAGTCAGGTGAGGTGGGAAAGGACAGGGTGCATGGCTCTGAACTCTGTTGAAACTTATTCACTCTTCCAGCGATAGACTCTTTAGCCGCTAGGATAATTCTCGTTATTATATTTTGTGTCAAAGTAGGAACTCGTCCTCATTTCTGCTTGATTGCCTTGAGGGTTTTTATATGGGTTGAGTGAAAATGAAGACGTGTTCCCGAATAGACTCACATAAAACCACACAATGTCTCTGATAATCTGTTGAAATACAGATACTTTTCAGTAAATGATAATGTCCCGAAGTTTGAAAAGTTCTTTGCACAGCATGACCAAGAATCTGAGAACATTATCTGAATAAATTCTTATCTCTTACCCCGGATTGGACAGTTGTATGAATAGAAATTAACCCAGATATAAATTAATAGACAATCATTTTCTGTGTTGTGTCGGAAACAAGGTGTAAATTAGTGAACGCAAATTTATGATCAAATTCTGTGATGGTATGCTGAACCGCAATATAAAGTAGCTTTTTTGAGCTCATGGACGATTTAGATTTCCCATCAAAGAAGTCTATCGACGCATGCGCGATAGACTAAAAAGAATCTTACGACAGATCTGATAGTAGCGTAGAGCTGGAGAGAATAGAATGGTGTTTGTTCCAGAGATGGTTAGCTCCACCATTGTTTTATTGAATTCACAGGTGAAAGCTCCTTCCACCACCTTAACCAATCGTTCAGATAAACTGTATCTCTCTGTATCTCCTGTCATATCTCTTGTAACCGGAACTGTATATATCCTGTAGAGAAAGTAAAATAAAACATATACTCACGTCAGGGGTGGATCCAGGATTTCTCGTTGGAGGGGGCACGGCGGCTCCCTGGGACAGTTGAGTGGGCGCCTTTTAATATTTTCCTCCAAAACCCTATAAAAACGAGAAGAATTACCCGGGTAGGCCGGGTAAAATGTCTATCACGCATGGTCGATTGGTCCATACCTCATCCCCACACCTCGTCCTTACCTGGGGGGGGGGGATCCATCCCCAGACCTCATCCCCACACATCATTGCCATACTTTATGGCCATAATTCATCTGTATACCTCA
>JBCAUI010388067.1:0-14526 GCA_038406195.1 Haplosyllis anthogorgicola | reverse complement strand
CTCAGATAACCACACAAAGGAATCAATCAGGAATGCATCATATACTAGGACACAACAAACTAAAAAGCTAAATACCAGTTCTGTATGAAATATCAATTCAAATGAATACACTTAAGCAATCATGCTGATAGGATCAACATCAAAGCTTACTAAAATTAAAATAAACCTTCACTACAATATGTGAAATCTTTATGACAACAGCTGATATTGCATGTATTGACAAAGAACTGTATATCTCTGCAGATGTTTCGAGTGGACGGGCAAACATTTGGCCGGTGGAGCCACTCATGCAAAAATAGCACTTTTCGAAGCGGAAACGCCTTCATATTGTTTTACCGTGGTCACAAACTCGGGCATTAGCTAAACACTAATGAATATTTAATAGATGGACAATTGGAATTCAGTCTGATGAGAGGTAGCAAGCAATGACACGTGCCACAGTTAAGAAAAGTAATTACGTTTTATTTCGTGGTACCATGAACACACCCATAGTGTCTTTCTACATTCACGAAAACGTAACGTTTTTTAAAAATAGAGTTATAAAGTCCCATCTGCTTTGGAGCTAATGTATTTAACAAAGATTTATTCAGACGTAACAGATATGCAATTATTCATCCTTCTTTTATGATCTGAAAAATGAAAGGCACTGGTATGTGTAAAGATCCACCGTTTTTCATTATTGATTTAGGAAGAAATAAATGCAAACTAATTTCACCATACTAATTTGTACTGATCATGCATTAGCATTGACGTCGTCTGTAAGGAGAACATTTTTTCTCCAAAAAATTACAAAAAAACCCCAGCAACAGCAGTATTAGTAGCAGCAGCAGCAACAACAACAACAACAATAGGCAAAGAAGATAAGATTAGTTTTAATGATAGAAACGGAATCAAATGTTGTCACCAGAAATATATCTGGTAGACTTGATAAATTTAATTATATTTCAATTATGATAAGTACTTCCAATTAATACACAAAAATGGGATGGATTTCAAAGATTTGTGTCCTCTACATTCACACGTCATGTATTGAATTTTCTTTCGTTCAATTCCTATACATTTTAGAAAAGGTCGGTAAAGAGGGAGCTTTTGCTTGCATGATTATACGTGCATGATTATACGTGTACATACAGTTCATCCCCAGGAGTGACTAAATACATCAATTACCCATAATATATCCTTATTTCCCGGTCCAAAACGAAATAATTTTCTTGTCTCAATTTTCCTTTGACTTCCGGCTGATATGATCACCGTTGAAAAGAATATAGTTCCACATGGATTCATCCCTAAACCTTCATGATAAAATTATTTCCAATTGAAAAAAGTGGGAACAGTTTAGTTGTATTCAAAATGATATGATTATACTTTATGGTCTACTGAAGTTTTCCACTTGGTCAAAGGTTATTCCAAAGAAAGGCATCGCGGATACATTTCTTGCGTTTAATGCGGTATCACTAAGTTAATTTCATGGTGGAATATGAGATATAAATTAGAAATGCGAAGTGTAATACAGATACAGAAAGAACGATTACATGTGTAGTGCTATTTCTTTGTTAATATAGAAATTACTCTGCACTGTCTGTTATGCACACGTCAAAAATTACGCATCTGGAAGATTCAGGTGGATTTTTTTCAAGTAAAACAGCTTTTGTCTACAGATACGAACAGAAAGGAACCCATTCGGACTAATTCGGGTCAGCATAACTTGTACATAAGGACAGCGAACATTATTGTATGATGGAAGTTCATACTTGTCTCCTCAACTTCCCTTTACATTAGTAAGAAAATAAACTAACTCACCGGTTATTCAGTTTCTATTTTATTTTAACAAATAGCCATACATCTTTATTTTATAAGTGTTGGTATACACATATTTATGATACATACATTCAAAGGTTAAACCAGTATAAACCTAAGGAAGTTAGCAGTACGACCTTCCTACATTATTACTTATATTTAGATCATACACCAAATCAGAATAGAGGTAGGTCCTGATCAAGCTAAGGGTAAATTACACCTTATCTGAAATGTCATGGAAATCCCACTGCCATAATAACACTTAAATTGAACATTTATATTTATTATTCTTGTTAAATTGCAAATTATCAGTTATTACCGGACAGTTTTGTTGGCTGGTTGATGGTGTGCCAAAAGTTAGTTCACACAAGTACATCCTATTCATGGAGTTCATGGTTTTAGTAATGCATATCTGCTCTTGAAATGCACTAACTTAAGTAGCCAAATCAGAGCAACTCAGTGCAAGAAATATCAACAGTAAATACAGAATACCGCCATGGAGATCTGCCTGTTAGAATGAAATGTAAATCTGCTATAATGTTTAGTTTTAAATTTTCGGTTGTTTGCGATAATATTTTGGTACCATAAAGGATTAGTTTTTCGTGTTAACTTTGGAATACGAAGGTTCCTTATTATGGGACCAGTATTGTTCACCTGTAAATCCTTAATTCTTTATTTTAGCCATGATTAGTACACATTGTAATGAAGACTTTAGACGTAAAATAATCCTGGCTAGTAACGGACAAAACTATACTCAATGGTCCTAATACAAAAAAAATTATTGATAATGTCGAAGAAATTAGTTTACTGTAGCATTAATTGTTTGTCTATGAGATACATACTATACTCATATTGTCACATATTTGGAGCACACATTTTCAATCAAATACATAATTCTCCATTACACCAGCAGAGGAGTCACCGAGATATTCCTGCCTCTTCTAGCATAAAAGCAACGGAACAACGGAACTATCTCCAAGTGATCAGCAAACAAGAAAACGAAGGGTTTTGAATACGAAATTAAAAGTTTGAAATGCAGTACATGTATTTAAAGATCCCACCACTTTGAGATGGCAGATATTGATAGAAGAATTGATAACATAATGATGCTCTGGGAGGGACAGTTCACCTTGTGAGATATGATTGTTACAAATGTACTGCTAGGAGCTATACACGATAGTGGGTAAAACATCCAATAATTACTCATAAACTATCATCTCGGTTGATCAATGAGAAACATCTTCATACAATTGCCACTCATTATTCTTTCAAGACTTTGAAATCAGCGCAAAACTAATGTGGGAAGATCGTACAGTTTGCCTTAAGCCTTTGTGGAAGTGGTACTTAAGATCACGCATAATAGAGAATACCTTTGGGCAGCATCTTTGCTACTTGTTGTTCAGTCCTTACATTAATTATACAAATTTCATGATAAATATATGTGTTAATTTCACCTTAAAGTTCCCAAATCAGTAGCAGGTCCGAGATGGATTTTCAGTCCCCTTCCGAGATGGATTTTCAGTCCCCTTCCCCTGCCAGAACATGGCACCGGTTTATTCACCGGTTTATTCCTCGGTTCCTCAACCTGTTAAAACATGCTAGGATTTTCTTAATTCGTACCTAGCCTTATTTTGTCTAATTTGTCTAATCTGTCTAATTAGATAGGATAAAACTGTACCAAAAACCCATTTTTGAAATGACATTGTGTTCAGTGCATGTAAATTGAACCATTTCCGGTAAAACCACCATATTGTACTGTTTGAATGAACTGAATCTATGTATCTTTACTGAAAGTAGTACATTTCAATTCTGTCCAATTAGACAAATTAGACAAAATAAGGCTAGGTACGAATTAAGAAAAATCCCTATTGTTTGACTCCACCATAGGGAATCTACTGATTCCTTACTGCTGATGCAAGGCGAGCTGTTTCAAGGATTGGCCATAAAAAATTCTTCACAAGTTCTCAAGAAATTTGCTGATCTCATAGATACATATTTCAGTCACATGCCTAATGGTGGCACAGCTAAAAATTCCCATAGATAATACCCCTTGACATTTTGTCCCAAGTGATTATGTTTGCATGTTATCTTTGAAGAATATCAGAAAGTGAGACAGGGTGGAAGCTCCAAATCATGAATAATATTCCAGGCACTTGGCTTGGAATAAGCCCTATGAGGTTGTAAACAACTACGCTGTCCAAATAAGAAACAAAGAAATAGTCTCAACTTGAAGTTTCACTTGCTTTTAAGAAGTCGCGACTATTGCCCGAATCGTTTTCGTAACAAAACATCAAAGAAAATAAGTAATATCACGAATGATCCTTGTATGGGAACATTTCGGTTTAGCGAAGAGTGATCTTTCTCGCCGACCGCAAACCACTCAGGGGTACAACTGGGAATCTCCCGCCAGAACGACAGAGGCAAGAAAACTGCTGGGAAAAAATCGTCAGTTATGTCGGCTTCCTTTGATCTCATTCGGACACGATCACTGCGTCGCGTTCCCAGACAATGTTACAGACTTTCACGAAAGGGGAAGGGTGTGCAGTGTTGGTTTGTCCTAGAATAATATAAATGCGAGACTAACCAAGTTCTCAGCTGAAATCCTGCATCGGCTTTTGAACACCTCCGAGTAGATGATGTAGTCATCCTCTACATGGGAGTGATACCATGCCAACAACTGAGGAGATGTTAAGCTACCGGGCCCTTGCTACCTGGCTGGCTGGCTTGCTTGCGTGCCGAAATGGCTTGCTTCACTGGGTTCTGTTAGCCCTAACAATAAGTGAGACATCAGCAACGGAATAATTGGCAAGATCCTGAAAATTGACAAGATAATGACCGTAGCTAAGTAACATTTCGGTAGACGCTTATTCACAGAGGGTGGCTATAAAAGCACGGGGTACATGTGATAGAACCACATTAGAGTTAAGCAGTGGTAAGGAAGACATCGTACCTTAGGGTATATGTGAGAGTTAGCGACGATCGCCCTTATTTGGTGGAAAGGTTACAGACAAACCCTGAAGGGGTGCTGAAACTGTGAACAAGTTGACATAGCTAAAGAGCATAACACTACCTCAATAAGAGATGTCTTTGCATATGGTGAGAGCTGCCAATGGCATTGTACCATATCACTTAGGCTATGACATTAAGTTGAATGATACCAATAACATGGCGACTCACTGGAACTTTAGCCATACAGTTGTGCCGTGGTTTATGCAAAATGGAGGTGAAACTGGACAACGAGCATCTTTAAAGAGATGCCATTCTCCACCAGAATCACAATACAGTGACACCTACAGTTTAGCAGCATCTCCCTGCAGTAGCAGTAACAGCAGTATGGCAGCTGACCAAAGTCCAGTGCCCAGTCCAGCACAGAGTTACACCAATGTCAATAGTGTCACAAGCAATTCAACAGTGGATGAACTGGAACCTGAAGAGGATCCAGAACCGCCTAAGAAGCAGAAATGTACCAAGCAAACAAAACAGAAATCTACTTCAGAATCTCTGACCAAAGAAGTACAAACGAAGAGAAGAGTTGCAGCGAATGCCAGAGAGAGGAAAAGAATGCACAGCCTCAATGTTGCTTTTGACAATCTAAGAGATGTGGTTCCTGGACTAAGTAACGGAGCCAAACTCTCGAAGTATGAGACTCTACAGATGGCTCAAAGTTACATTCAAGCATTGGCAGACCTTCTGTCGAAAGATCCAACGACAGGACAATGAATGGTACCGTTGTGGAACCTGTAACATTGTTACAAACTGACGAGAAGTACTCCACGCACTTAAACTGAACTGATATTAATACACGACCATGGTGCTAATACATCACTTGGACATCAAGAATCTTTCTTCCTTCTGAGAATTTCCAAGACGAGGGGCTGCAGTAATGCCGGCTCAGAATTACTATTTGATAACACAGATGTCAACTCAGGTTCTGCACAATGCTGTCTCAAAGACAACATAAATAGTTATACCAAAGACATATTTTTTTTAAATACACACGAATGCTAGATTTTCATTGCTGGTTGGTGAAACTTCACAACTTTATTTATTATTTTAAAACTGTATGTGACATTGTTACTTAAGCTATGTTAATTTTCTATACTAAAATATAACATGTTAAACGTAGATTAAATGCGATGATTTGACTTCGATCAAAGAAAAATATGACCTTAAAGTATTTAATGCAATCTTTAATTTTGGTCTAGATAAAATGATATGTTCATAAATTGCTCTTCTACTTTCCGCAGCAGAAACCATATAGGAAGGTATTTGCAAAGGTGTGACACAGTTATGGTAAAGCCTCGCCAATATTTATATTTTTATGATGACATCACATAACTCTGGGTAAAACTTTTCATGACAAACTTACTTTTAGTAGCTATGTTCTGGTTTTTAAGAATGTACTGACATTATCTTCGGCTGGTCCGAATGATTACTGATAATTTGTTAGATGTTAGATTGATAATAAAATTCTTTAAAAGAAATGTATTCTGTGATTTATGTTTTATTTTTACAAGCCAAACGGTTTTACGTATCGAAACTAAAATACACTGGGCCTACATACATCGGCTTATTGAACGAACATAAGGCCTAATTATATTCATCCTTTGCTCACAACCATCTTACATGGCCCCAATAATTTCCGAATACGATTGCCAGCAAAGAGAATCCATGTCAAAACGAAGGTAGCATGGAAACTTACTGTTGTTTCGAAATATCTATCAATTTTGGATCTACAAGTGGTATTGCCAGACGAACATCTTAAAATGCTTCGTATTTTTTTCTTTTTATCTTCTGATAATTTAGGAGGCCTGAAGGCAGAGTGTTCAAAAAGTTTAATCAAACGTTGAGTAATCCAATTTCAGCTGGCTTCATAGAGGTAAACGCACTCAGTGTATGCGAACCGTTCGATTTTGCGCTCTTTCTTTGGTGTAATAAAATACGAAGCTTCCAATTTCACTGAATAGGAATTTGGCTTACTCTTGTGGTGTAAAAAGTCACCATCTGACCATCCAATATATATGCTCTTCTTACGTCAAAGAGAGTTTTGATTATACACCATCACTGAATAAATCCTTCACATTGTATCAAATATATCGGACAAAAATCTGATTGTACATTTGACATCTAACTATGTAAAAGTGCGATTCTAAATAAATGTGTCACAATAGTAGATTGTCCTTTACAAGATAAAATGCCAGACTTTTTCGTATCAAGTTACGACCAGAGGTTGACGGGTTAGGCTCTATTAGCTTGTAACCGTCATACAAGTCGGTAACATTACCTGATAAAAGTAATAATAATAATTAGAGATTTTAACTGTCACTGAGTGACTGAGGTTCATGGTTCAGCAAAAGACAGGTCCCTTTCCCTTCTCATCAACTTGAGCCTTGTAATTTGGATTTTTTACCGCTGTCTGTTGAGCATCAAAATTGGTCAGGAAATACCCATTATGTGACTTCTTTTTTTACATTTTCCTTTTCCTTTTTCTGTCACTTCAAGTGTCTCTCTTTTTAGCCTAGAATCAAAATGACACTAAATTGAAATATTATACTTTTGTTGTCAAATCCTAATCAAATGAAATTTAATATTTGCCGGTTGTCAAATTCGCTCAAAATACTACAGATGCATATCTTGACATGGTATATTCAGTATGTTGTAAAATAAAGAAAACTTGATGAAAGAGACTCTTCTTTTTAAAGACACGTACCTAACTTCAGTGAGGAAATTAGCGTCTTAATGCATCTTGAAAATTATTCCTTTTTGATTTATACTGTATAAAATGTATACAAATACATCAGTTCTATGTCAGCACGAAGTATCGAAATCTCAAAGTAACCCTTGTAAAGAATTACCTTGCAACTGTACAATCTTAAAGTACAAAGCATCAGCAAAAGAAAAAACACAGGTCCGCTTAACAATATAATTTTGAACGACTCTTTGAAGTTACCATTTGTGTGTCAAAACTACAACGATAACGATTTCACTGTTCCTACTCACGAGAGTTGGGGTGAAAATTGAGCCACTTAGGCATATTGAGTGATTCAGAAACAGTAGTAATACAGGCACGGTGAAATAAATACAACGACTGATGTGGAAAAAGGGTGAAATAAAGCCTGGGGCCTAATATGGACAGGGTAGTATTCAATGGTTTACAGGGAATCGGCTGCAGCAACTTTGGAATTATCTTTTTTCTCTGGAAGCCAAACGTTCCTATTTGGACATTCAAAGATATATTTCTGATGAAACATACAGAATATTTTCCGTCTCTGAATGAACATTATGATTGTTTACAGTAACCAATATATCCGTTCGTGGATTGAGCTGTTACATCAGAACCACATTGTGGGAAGGTCAATTGTTATATATATCGTCTGTCTTCCTACACAATTCGCAAAGAGCATAAACATATATTTGCATGTGCCTATGACTACACTAAGATTTGGCTAGGTATTATTGTACTGTAGGTTCCCGGAAGAGCAAGTCCCGTCCGTTAACCTTAAATGATTAAGTTCATCAATATCTGTACAGTTATGTAGTCTTTTTTCAAGTGTGTGTGTGTGCGTGTGTGTGTGTGCGTGTGTTTGTGAGCAATGTCTTTTCACATGCACAAGCCCAGAGTGCGTGCATGTGTATGTGTTAAAGATACAACTATTTAAGAACACAAAGTACATGGTGAGTAACTCTTCCGTTCACAAATTTGTACTTAACCAGACTAGACAGAAAGACCAAACATCCTATTACGTTTCTATTATAAGATGTAAACTCATCATTTAGAAACCACAAACAAACAGAAATAAGCATGCTAGATGTTAAACATATCAAAGCAACATAAAACAGATTATTCTTCCTCATTTATATAAGTACATTATATTAGTAAGTGTCTGAAAGTATGCTTTTATTTAAGTGCGTTTTAACAGGTGAACTGACATTTAAAGGTGTATAGAATTTAGGGGAGAAAAAACATTTGGACACAGAAAACGCAGTGCTGTCAGAATAAAAAATTCATGGCTACCAGCAATTGATTTTCTTCTGTGGGACAAATTGTTTCCACAAAGCGGTGTATGGATAATTTCCTTCCTTAATTATGAACAATATTTTTTACCTGTATGTTTCCAATAATAAAGACGATTATACCGAGGGCCTGGAACTATTCAATGTTATGCTATTCAAGCATCTCTTGAAATTACTGTTGGTATGAAAAGTCAATCAGCCTTCACCTATTTAAAACGATAAACAAGCCTATAAAATAGATCATTTTCTTTCCATGAAAATTTTCCCATTATCTCTGACATCTTCATATAATTGTCAGATGACATGGAAAGGGCAATATGTTGAATAGGCTGAGTCAAGAAGCAATTTGATAATATTTTGGGTCTTTCACGCGAGGTTACTGTTCCAAACACTTGATTATTATTGCCATTACCAAAAAAAGAACATATGCTGATTGTAACTTTATACATATTGCTTTAATGACTTAATAAATGCTCTTGTAGCATCTCCTGCCAGCCTATTGGCACGTTTGAATTTTGCTTCATCTAATTCTTTCAAAGTTGAGGAGGCAATTTCAAAATCCAAAATAAGGTCAGTCTTGATTTGTACTTTCTTGAATCGATTGAAATTCAGTCCTTTTGTTCTTTGGCTAAAATCATGTGTTTGCTTTCTCCATGTCCGTATCAGAAAGCGCATTCCATCATATTCATTCAATCTGACGCTAATTTTCTTAACTTACTGTCAACATTGTCAAGCATTCTTTTTCGTGTTTAAAATCAAAATCTGATTAATTTGTTAATTTATTAGATGTAAGCAATTCGTTAAGTTGGCCTTGTTTTACGAATCACAATAACCAGTTGAATTCACATGCAAAGCAAACTTACTTCTTTGAAACGAACGTCCTGTTGGAAGTAAAAAATAAAATACTTTATCACATGCTACTGGGTGTGTCAAGCTCTTAATTGTCTTTTTATCATTGTCAATTGATTTTAAGTCCATCGTTCAAGACAGTAATTATCACTCAGTTGAGATACTTTCATTGCGTAACCGTTTAATGTTGTTCTTGTAGGGCAAGGAAGGTTTGGTCACAAAAGGATATTGAGAAGGGGCTGTTCAAAAATCATCACACACACGTTAAACAACCCATTACCGCTTTGGGAGGCTTACACTAAAGTTGTGTGTGAAAATCCCAACTAAATGTTACAATAAAAAGTCACAACGAATGTTACAACAAATTATTACAACAAAATGTTACAACAAAATGTCACAACTGTTGCTTATATAGAGAAATTTCATGCATAATTTCTCTCTATAGAATTAGAAGTTGTGACTTTTTGCTGTTACAACTAAATGTTACAACAAAAAGTCACAACTGTTGCTTATAAAGAGAGAAATTTCATGCGTAAAAACACGGATTTAGGCTATTAAAGTTACCCTTAAAAAGTGGCTTAGTTATACGGAACTCTTTCCGATAAGGATCCTGAATACTGACCCTGTTCTCTTCTTTCTTGTCTGTTTTCTATCCCCAAAGAAGATGTTTTGGAATTTTGCACCTCATATAAATGAAATTTGTCCTAAATTGGATCTGCTCATTTATGTTCCGCCAAGGCATTTTTAAACACTGGATATAGCTGTACTATTTTATGCTCTAATAAATCTATTGTTTCAAACAAAAGAAAACAGTCAGAAAATTCCCTTGGCAGTGACAACGAGCACACGGATTCTGCCGTGGTGTTTCGGTAAATACCAGACATAGCATTTACCTTATACGCTCTAATTAACTTCCATTGTTTCAAGCACTCCAAAAGCAAGGCCTTGGTATAATCTGTTCTGGGGCACTTCCAGCCATACGTGCTCAGGCTGGGTCAACTATCCACATGAGACATACACATGATACAAGTGATTGATCATGATAAAGATAACTGGTCCGATGAAAAGAGAACAGAACCAAAGCCGTACACACATCACACATTATTCTCAGGATAGGAAATCTGGTTCGGATAAATTCACAAGATGCTACCTGATTTTTTTCATTGAAAATGCAATCTCTTTTTCACCTTTTTACTCAAGCAGATCGTTTCCAACTCCACCTGGCTCCACTGCATGTCAAGGCACAGGTCCCTTCAGGACATAAGTTTATGATTACAATACCTTAAAATTTACAATTAATTCAACATAGTTGTCCCAAATGATTGGTGATCTATTCCTAAAAAGTAGTGAGCAGTATCAGAGTCACACATTGTTCTAAAATTCCCAAATGAACAGGCACAAAATTAACATTTCATTCCCTAAAGTGTAAATTTAAGGTATTGGGAGCATTTGTATTCAAAAGGATCAGTCTGTTTAGCATATTTTCACATGCAAATTCTTCCTCATAATACATGTACAGTAAGACCTGCTTTGAACGGTCACTAAATTTTACAATGAAAAGTGGCCATAAAACACAAGTGACCTTACAAAGGAGAGGTGTCATGGTGGATGGTTACCACTATATATTCTACTAATATTTTTCTATTAAATTTATATTATACATTATTATACATTATATTATACCATAAATCGTCAATTTGACGTGCATGCACATGACACCTATTTTTTGCACCTTGCTACATTTCAGATCATGAAAATTCTATTTGGAAAACTCATAGCTAAAATATTTAATTTAAATATAAATTTAAATGATATATAATATCTGATACAGTACTTGTCTAACGAGAACTGGTAGAATAACAATTTCCCTGCAAGTGAAGCAAATGAGCTGTTTTAGATTCAACATTAAGCAATTAAAGATCACTGGACCAGCCCCATTCGTTAAGAAACTTTCCCATGAGTGTGTGAGTCTGTAGCAGGGAAACTAGTGGCATGTTGCGGGAGGTTTGCAGTAATACTGAGTTGATGGCCCATAATTTACCGTGTCCCTTCCACGGACTGTGACAGAGACCTGAGGACCAGGTGTCGTGCGGCCGTGTGACGGTTTATAGCATGGGATCCAGTGGTAGCTATTGCTTGGCATTGCTCACTAAATTGCATTACCTGGTGGTGGATTCAGAGGGTGACTGAATCATTTGCTTTTAGACTAATCGTCTTTTCTTCCATTGACTATTCTAAGGAACAGAACTGTTTTGTTTTCATGTTGATACCAATATTTGAGTACACAATAATTCATTTAAAAAGAAATAAAGAGGAAACTTCCAATGCCATTAAAGCAGGATCCTTTCATAGTTGGCAGATGAAGACGTTAACCGTACAGTCTCTCCCTTCCAGATGAATACAGCTTGCTTGGTAAAGAAGTGTCTCAATCCAGAATTAAATATTGGTCAGAAAACAAATATCTCCTGAAACATATTTTATTTTACAAACAATAGAGTTTCACGCTGTGACTTTCACTGAAACAAAGACGCGAAATGAAGAGCTTAACACGGGCATTTCATCTTCTGGAACAAATTGCTAAATTTTCCCCTGTAAATCAACTAAACAACTCTGCAGTCGACATTGTCCACAAGTGTTAAATATTTAGAGAAAAGATATTCGGGTGGTGTATGTACAATGGCAATTTAGAGGGAAAAAATGCAATGGGATCTAATTTACAATTTCAATTTCTTGATACCGGATTTGGTAGCTCAACGTAAGAATAAATTAAAGCCACTTTACTATTTTACTATTGTGACGATACCGTATTCAAAATTCAAGTAACCTAGATCAGCCTCTAAATATATGCAGTTCCCACCAACTTACTACTATACCAAAATGATTGAACAAACTAAACCACATAAAGGAATACATGATTACTCTGTGTTTCTTCAGAGATGACATCAATGTAAAAAAGGTCCATATAATTTGCGTTGAAGTTAGATAATATGGTATCATTAGCATCTAAATAGACCTAAATTGATTGAGACAGTTATACCTCTAACCTGACGTCTACACGCAACGGAGTTTTAGTCGTTTCTTCACTGTCGAACGAAATAAATCTCTTTAAAACTAAAGTTTCAGATTTTGCCTTACTTTTCTTTAGAAAAAATTATTTTGTATTGTGTTAGAGATTGATTAAAACTTTAATGATTGAAATCCTAAACTTGTAAACACTGAAGTCCTGCTAACATTCGTCAGTTATCTCTACAAACATTGTAGAGATTCGGCGGTTGTAGAATATGAAAGCTCTAAACTCTTCATGATTTTTGTAAGACAAAACGTTATTTTATGTGAAACTTTCAACTTGAGAATAGTTTGTCCTGATAACCACAAGAACTGAACAATAGTGATTCTGGAATCTTGTCTTATTTATAATATAAATCTCAATATTTAAGGCAGGATGCGGTACAAAACAATTCATACACGTCTTGTTGTAACGCATTCAATTCGTTTCTTGCCCCAGCTTGTTGATGCATTCGCCGCGTTTCCTCCATTCAGGCGGAGGACAAGTTCCCTGGCAGGACGTACCCCTCCCCTCGGTCGTCCCCTTCACAGGGGGAACCAAACTGACAATACAGTATTACACAGAGTGTCAAAAATATGGCAAGTGTCACTTTCTTTTTCCCTCTCCTTCTATTAATAAATGTAGTGAATATACTCTTCCGTACCTGCAACTAGATTTTCTTGATTCATTTTAAATGACTGTGGATTCTTTTTTTAGAATAATTTTGTATCAATTGTCAAAACAGCTATGGATAATAATCTTCTTGCAGGCTTTGAACAGACGTTTATAATCAATATTCTCTGTACAAGTGAAAAGTATTGGTCTTCCAATTAAATTCTCAATGTAATAATAACCGTAGGGACAACTTAGAATGAAAGTTTACTTTAGGTCTAACTCTACTGTTGTGATAATGGGCATCCTAGAACTATGATTTTAATTTAAATTTGATACAATTGGCTCGGTACTTAAGGCTTGATATGGCAGTGTTTCATGCTCCCGTTAGATAACCTTTCATCACCGATATCTAAAGTGGAATTGAATTGATGAGTAAGATAATCTGATTGAAGTGCTTGCGTCACAATACCGTTCTCCAGTTTGTATTGAGAACATGCATCAAAGAGTCCATACTGAAAATCACTTGTCTTTTTAAAGCAAAGACAACAATTTCTAACGCCACACGGACCTGAAATGTACTTCCTGTGTTATTCTCAAGTCTACTTAATTAAACTGTGATGACTTTAACATTGTTCGGAAAGCTTTTGTCTTGAAAAATCCGGTGCGTCCAGAAGACCAATCTGTCTATCGTCTCCTTTGTTTCAATGTCTACTCACAATCACCAACATCTTTATCTATTTAAAGGTGTATTTCACGTTACAGTACACTGCCAAGTACATTTTCTGCCATCTAGAGTAAATACAAATATGGAAGTAAACAGTTTCACCATCTTGTGTGGAAAACTGTAACTGTCTTTTCTGCAACCGTTTTCTCCTTTTGGTCAACACAATTCACACTGACAACTTCAGATTTCTCTCCTCTAAATAAAGTGTAAGGAAGAAACTGGCATCAAATTGTAAAATTAAGTACCAATGTTTTCATTGCCAACAGATCTTAAAATCATTTAATGGACAGAACGCGAAAGAAATGCATAAATGATATCAAAATTTGAAAACGGCATCAACTGTATCAATAATATTATTGTTCTAGGATTTCGCACTTCCCACTTCTGGTAGTACAGAATGTATGTGTCTAGCGGTGACTTGTTAGCGTAACAACCTGCCCTCTTTCCCGCCGAATAACCAAGCGAAGTCTTCCGTCAATGT
>JBCAUI010387956.1:0-10451 GCA_038406195.1 Haplosyllis anthogorgicola | reverse complement strand
GTTCAAGTTTGTATCTACAAATGTAAGAGTATCACAGATGACCTGAGACCACACGCGAGAAATAAACTTGTAAGTTTTACAGATGTCATTATCATGTTGGGTTTTTCCTGTCGATTTTTCGTTTTTGAAATTGCAGCCCAAAGTGTAATCTGATCTGAAGTAGTTTTAGCGATGATATTCGTTGCCTGTGTGGTTGTGCAGGTCATCCACCTAGGCCTTGTTGACCTGTAGAGTGTTACAGATGACGTTAGACGGCACGACTCTCTTCTGTCCGGGCTGCTGTCCTCCTGCGCATAATGTTAACGTCCCTGAAAAACGTAAATGTGAGTCAAATTAAACTAGGGATGTTACTCCCTAAGCACTTAGTACCGAGCATAAATTAGTCTGTATTCGTTGTCATTGAAATGTGAAATTATAGAGTATGGCTTCGTAAGGTTTAACCTAATTTTTAGCTTTATTTTTTCCCTAGGTCCATCTTTGAAAGTTCCATTAATTCCCTGCCATACAGGTGAACTTATGCTGACCTTTTGCCAATTAAAAGGGCCCCAACCAAAAGCGTCATAAAATGTCGCTCGAAGTAAGATTTTTTAAATTGGGATTGTAAAATTATATGATGGTCAAAATAAGTGTCCTTCAAAATAGGTCACTCTGTAGTTTTTGTTGGAGGAAAAGGCACACGTATTCAATTGTTTACCTGGTTCAACTACAAAACCCTTATCGTCATGCCACACTGCCATCTGCTGGGATGTGAGAGTACTGGTCAGGTGACCTGTCTGACCCGCTTTGATGTGTATTCTGTCGAACGCCACCAGGGTGCGCTTGGGTACAGGTACTGTGGCGTTGTTCCACGACATGTACACCTGCACCACCTGTGTTAAAATATTATAATAAAATTTGCAAGGTCGATCAGAAAAAAAATTATTGACATAATATGATATTGATAAGGAGTTTGGCTTCTTAGAGACCTTGTTCAATTTTTGTTTAAATTGTTTTTGATCGTCGCACTTTGAAAATTCTGGCAATTTAATGTAATCCAATTGATTCAAAAAATAAACCTCACCTCATCCGCATCCATTGCGCCCTGGTTGGAGACGTCGACCCGTAGCGTGGTGTTGCGCCCGGCGGTGATGGAGGCGGGAGAGACGGTGAAGCCCGTGTAGCGGAATGTGCTGTACGACAAACCGTACCCGAACGGGAACATGGGGTCGCCGTGGTAGTACCGGTACGTGTGCCCGTCCATAGAGTAGTTAGTGATGGAGGGTACCTGGAAATAATACAACAAATACATGAATTCCTTTCGCCCATTTCACAAAGAGTTTGAGATAGTTGCTGTTACCACACTGAATTCAGAAGCTTTGAGGGGTTCTGAAATTTCAGAATATCTGGGAGCATACTGCAAGCAAGTAAGTAAGCAAGCAAGGTGGCGTGTGTGTTTACTGCCAACTAGCCCGTATGTGTATTTCTTGGCAGCTGCGGATGTGTGTCTAGCTTGCCCCATTCTGGGTCTTGTGTGATATGTATGGGGTATGTAGTTGGGCTGGGGTGAAGTAGGCGGACCTTGCGGGAAACAGCCAGCAAAGCCTGCTTTATCCCCGGTAGTGTCACTAGATTCTGAATTTGGCCACAAGGTTCTGAAGTTTGTGGTTTGGGGTTCTGAAAAGTCATGAAGTTCTGAATTCAAAACTTTGTGGAGATTCAGAATCTTCTCAAACAGACTTTTCAGAACGTTGATGTTTGGTTCTGACTTTTTTCGTGAAACGGGCTTCAGAATCCTCTGAAAATAGAGCATGTTGATATAATTATGACTTAACAACCTGCCAGCACGCAAGGTTTTAGGTCTAGCTGTTGGTCAGGCGAATCCAAAAGAAATCTGAAGCTTCAATAAGATTAATAAAGAAAAAGGGGGTAACTTTTAAGAATTAAAAAGTATTTCGGATTTTCATCAAATTGATGATAAAACTATTAGCTTCCATTTAATGTGTACTACTACTACAGTAGAACCTGTTTCAACAAGCCACTGCTTTGTGCAGCCCACTGGCATGTACGGTCAATGTGTAGTTTTTTCTTACATTTTCTTTTGATAAATCATTAAAGTATTCACTGCTTTGTGAGGCCATCTATCATTTACGGCCAGTTTACATTATGAGTAAAGGTGGCCCCTCAAAGCAGGTTCTACTGTACCTGATCCAGCGATGTAGGCCACGTGTACGGGAGTCTGCCGCCAGGTGACACCATGCCTGTCAGCACGTTATAGAGGGCGACACCAGTGGACTGCGCCGGGTAGTAACACTCCATGATGGCGTCAACGGCGTCACTATCCATAGCCCACGTGATGTTTACGGGGTCGGCGTTAAACAAAAGCAGTATCACAGTGGCGTTCTTGTCTGAAAATAACATCATTGAGATTTTTTTATTGCGTTGCAAAAAATCGAGTCAAATTACTTGTTCGCGATTATTAAGACTAGGTTAGTACCGTATTTATTCGAACAGAAGCACTCGGTAGTAAGACCAAATTTTCAGGGAATGCCTCCTTTGAAAAATAAAAGGACCCAAATTGTACATGAAGAGGACTTTGGATATGAGCAGGATATGAGTCCAGGGTATTGAACACTGTAAGGCATTTCTCTCACTTAAAATATATTGATAGCATGTGACAAAATGTAATAAATAATAAAAGTCCAAGTTGGAAAGAATACTTTTTTTAATTCCTTCCAATAACAGGGGGTACTTCTATTAGAGAGGGTGCTTCAACTCAATAAAGAGGGTAAGTTGTTTTCAACCTGTTCTCAGAATAGATGCGCAGCTAAATGTAAATGAACTTAGGCCAGACCAATTTAATTTGCTGGATTACATTAAAAAGCCAATGGAAACTTTTAGGTATTTGGCCTCTGAATCTTTTTGATTTTCACAATTTTAATTTTGAGAACAGCGGGAAACGAAATTTAATAATGGAAAAGTCTGGCCTCACTGTACTTACTATAGGTGGCAGCATCTCTGAGTAGATCCCCCTGGTGGCCCAGTAACTCTAACGTGTCTCTGTCGTTTGACTCTCCCTCAGCAAGCCCTGCAAATGAAGAATTATTATCGGTTCAAATTTACCATTAATTTATCTTAACTGTTTGGTCCGATTGAAAAATGATGCAAGAAAAAGTACAGTTGTAACTTCGGGTATCACTATCATGGACAAGTCTCCCATGTTTGAACTTTACATAACCTGGAGGTACCTTTGGAGATCACATCCTTTTCAGTATCGATATTTCACAAAGATTAATTCTTCTTTAATTCATTGAGATCTACTCTAAATTGTATCCAACGAAATTGCATGTTGAATTACAAAAGTTTACCTTGTGATTAAAAAAAGTGTTAAATCTCCCAAAAAATGTTTGATTACTTTTTCCACTAAAAAAGGGGTGCTCCTATCAGAGATGGTGCAACTATTAGGAAAAAAGCAGTAAAAGTAACTGCCTCACCGAGCCCTATACATATGATAACGATGTTGGCGTCCTTGACGGCGTTTTTGACGTCACTAGCAGCGTACTTGCGGCACGTGTGCCCGTCGTAGCACCCGGCGGTGTGGGCGCTCGTTCTCCCTAACGCCTTGAGGGCGCTGTACGGCGTCGACGCGAACTTGTCGTTAATGTTCGGACCGTAACTTCCCCACAACTGCTGCAGGTCATCTTCAAACGGGCCGACAATCTAGACATAGACAATTTCTGTGAATTTTCTACCAATTTTGTAATAATAAAATTCCACACTGCCTTTTATGAACTTCGACAGCATTGAGTGAAATTCTGTCGTTCTGAAATGCTCCAGAATTTCAGAAGCTGTGTAAATTGCATTCTCATCAGGTCAAGTGAAAAAGAGTTCTGTACTGTGCAAAATAATTCTGCAAATCTTGCAACAATACAAATTCACAATGCAATTGCATGCACGTGGAAAGCACGGGAGAACGTTTGTTCCTGGAGGATGAAATTCGTATCAGCTTTAAATAATAGAAAATCACAGCGTAGAACTCTTGTTATCTCTTTTGTTCTGTACACACTTCCAAAATGATAGGAATTTCAGAAGTTGAACACAGCAATGCTTTAGTCGTGTGACTTTCATTCAAAAGCACAATAAGTTTCTATTGTTATGGATTGAAACAACGAGATTTAACCTGAAAATGTCATCCTGCTGTTTCGTATTTTGAAGTCACAGAGAACAAAAAGGAGAAAAAGAAAAACTTGTCCTGGAGTCACATTTGTCCTCTGAAATCATCAGTGTTTACTTACAGCTACTTTGTCAACAGGAAGTTTGCTGGTTTTGAGTGGCAATGCATTGTGGTTATTCTTCAGCAGAACGAATGACTTCATGGCCGCGTCCAGCGCTATCTGGCGGTGAGCCTCGCAGTTGATTAGCGACATGTCCGTGATCGTCAGGTACGGGTTCATTTCCGGTGGGTCAAACTCACCCAGGCGCATGCGCGCGTACATGATGGGCTTTACGTTGTTTTTAACTTCATCCTGAAAAAATTGTGAAGGATTGAAAGATGTGTATGTTATGCGGAACATTTGGCATTTCATGTACATGAGATTTTGGCATTTTTATATTTCAAATCATTCGAGTTTGTGAACATATCAGCCTTCTCCAAGTCAATCATGAAGCTAGCAGTGTCTCCCATTTAAATTATCGCTTGTCTATCAAATGATATGACGACAACCTGGCAAAGTTGACAGAGCTGTTTCCATTGATGTAGTGGAATGCGAGAAAAGTGAGAGACTTGCACGCATACACACACGCACGCACACATACCTCTGTGAGATCACCTTTCTGCACGGCCTCTGGTTGACTCCAGTAGTGAGTCTCTCCCAGTTCCAGGTTCATTCCGGCCTTGATGGCGACAATCATCGCCTGAAAATAATGAAGGTAACATGTAATTCATTAAGTTATCTTAACAAAATTATAAAATTTCAGTGGCAAATCTAGACTTTATACAAATCATTGACGGAAAAAACCAGACATTCAAAGGTAATTTCCCGGATACACGAAGTTACACAAAGATACTGAAAGATTTAGAACATTCAGATTTTCTTGAGAACATCAATCACATTTTAATGGCAGGATTTTCAAGCGTTTTGGCTGGTAAATACAGAAATAAAACTGTTTATTTCAGTTTAAAAATTCTGTTTCAACCGCTATCTGAGCTTTTGACAAATTTCTGATTCCACAGTGCAACCGTAATTATAATCCAACAAAATTAAAAAACTCTAAGGCCAGACATTTTTTCTTTGTTGGATTACATATTAACGAAGGAAAATCTTGAGAGCGGCGATCAGAAAAACAATTAAATAAAATTGATTTGATTAAACTTCATGAAATCGAAATACAACTTTTCCGACTGATGTTCAACAAGTGATGGAAAGTTACGATAGCATGTTATTTGGGCTCAGATTTAATCTTTTTTGCAATTCTTCACTTATAGGAACGGCGGGAAACGTAATCCAACAAGTAAAAATTGTCTGGCCTAATGAGTGAAGCAGTAGGTACTGACGTGGTAGTAGTCCTTGACGTAGTGGTGGTCGGTGACGAGGGACGTTACGGCGTTATTGTCGCTGATGACGAGGCCCTTGTACCCCCACTCACCCCGCAGGATATCCGTCAGTAGCTGCTTGTTCGCGCACGCCGGTGTACCATTTATACTGAAAACAATAAAAAAAATGAAAGGGTTACATGGAGCGTAAGTGCTACAACGCTTGTTGGTATGATACGATGTAAGCAGCTGACGTCAAACAATTGAAAATGAACGGAGTGACGTCATAACTCTATTTGTGCACTCTCACAGTCTGCCTGTGTCGTAGCGCATGGTAGCACGCAGATTTTGGTGTCAGGATTGCATCAAAATACTAAAAACTCATCACTTAGCTACCTGCGTTCAGGTAGCTATAAATGAATGATCTGCAGAGCGTTTTCATAACAATCAACGCTTCTGCTTAGATGTACTAGGTTAAACCAATGAGGTAAGCGCTATAAAAACATGTGGTAACATTGGTGGCACCCTGGGAGTGCCTGCCATTACATGACATAAGCACAATAAACACTTTCGTTGTACTCGTCAGAGCAAGGAAATCACGTTAAATCTGGCCCGAGTCACTGGAAGAAACGTTTTGACCAGGGTTCATTTTTGGGACCACTGATTACCCCTGTTTTGGACTTCCTGTGACCATCCCCATGGTTTTAAATCCAGGGTGGATCTCTCAACTCCACTCTAACTTGCGTGTGGCGATCCCGAGGATCACCTCGGGTGCAACACCTGCCATTTCCACCAATAGGGGTGTACACTGTACATGTGTATACGGCATGGCTGGCTGGGCTCCTCTCACATGCATCAGTCGGGATTTGAACATTGGAAGAAACGTTAAGCTTGGTGTACATGACTCAGTTTTCACCTGGAGCTAACCTGTCAGATGACTCGAATCCCAGTGGTGCAACTTATTCTTTTGAGAAGGCGCTTTAAAATAACCGAAGATCTACCTGTTGAAACTGCACATTATGTTGAGTGTTTCCTCCTCCACACAAGCCTTGAAGGCTGGCAGCCATGTCGTCCTCCAATCTCTCATACTTATCTGCAAAATACATCGAAAATAGTGATCTGTCGTTTAATCTTCTGCTTCTGAATGTAACACGAATTAAGCACACTATGTGCCTGGGGATGCACAAAACATTTCTATTGCTCTACAGCTAATACAGTAAAACTAATTTACAGCCACCCTTCTCTACGACCACTCCTGGTTTTCGGCCATGTTGGCTCCAAACATATTCTTCAAAAGTGTATCAATATGCAGTCCTCCTTTACGGCCACTCCTAATATACGACCAAATTTAATGGGCAATGGGTGGCCGTAAAGGAGGAGTCTTACTGTAGTTTTAGTATTTTTGCGCATTTTATTGATATTCATCTTTCTGCAGTGAGTAGTCATGTTCAACTGACAAATTGGATGTTTAAATCTCACCTTGATTCTACAGCCCATCCAGAAAGTCATGTACTTTTGTCATGTAGGGAATTTCATCACTAAAATTGGTGAGTGTTGGTTTTCAATGTATTTCAATGGGATTTTTGCCAAAAGTGGGTGATAATGGAGGCACTTCGAAAAAAATTGCCAAAATTTACTCCCACTTAAAATGTATTACCTCCTCCCATTTGAAAACTTTTCAATCAATCTTTTTGAAATTGTGCACCACATTAAGGCACAGTTCATACCTTATGTGTGTGACGTTTTGGATTGATTGATGAATTTTGTGGGAAATTATCTGTAAAAAAACACCCCGTACAAAACTTTCCGGATGAATTATAATAATCTCATCGCATAGTGTATCCGCGGTCTTGTACTTACCACGGCATTGAATTTCTTCCTGCTCTGCGGTATGTTTTCCGGACCCCCGTGTACGTCGAAGTGTTTGCAGCCGGAGGCGACACGCAGGTAGCGCGGGTGGTCGCCCCTCAGCCCGCGGATAAACGAGCGCACCAGCTCCGCCGCCAGGTACGGGTCCTCTCCCGACGTCTCCTGTAAACGGTAAACATACAACGCGTTTTCATAAACTTTAACAAACGTGAAATTCCAAGAAATGGATATGTTAGAACACCTCAATGCACACCTACCATGTGTAACAACTCTTAACGCATAGAAATCTAACGTAGGTCGGCCCACACAAGATTTGGCACACTGTGTGCGTTAAGGGATGGGCGTTAACGTTCATGAAAACGAGTTGATAAGACAATGCATGGACATGCGGTTAAATATTAAAACTGATTTAGACCTATGCCACCTCATCAACCACATTTTTGGGAAGATTTACAATTTTACCCCGGCAGGGAACTCAGCTTACCCTATGTTGTACCAGTACGAATTTTACTCCTTGGTAGGGCTTTTGGGAAAACAGACCAGTTTTGCAGCTTAATTAATAGGATTTTCCTGCTCTGCCAATTAATTTAAACTTGGTGCCTCATGATGTTGAAAATTTACCCAATTGCAGCCCTACTGAGGATGTATATTTACCTGGTTCTGCCCCCACAGCGGGTGTATATTTACCTGGTTGCACCCCCACAGCGGGTGTGTATTTACCTGGTTGCGCCCCCACAGTGGGTGCCTCATGATGTACATTTACCTGGTTGCGCCCCCACAGCAGGTGTATATTTACCTGGTTGCGCCCCCACAGCGGGTGTATATTTACCTGGTTGCGCCCCCACAGCGGGTGCCGCATGATGTTGATGGTAGGGCTGAAGCAGGCGAGCCCGTGGTACTCCTTGTACTCGCCCCGCACACGGTTGTGGTTGTACCACGCACGGATCTCGTACGACGTCGCGTTGTTCATCCGGTATAGTACGTCACGGCTGTAATTACGTAAAATACGTCAAACAAGTTTCCGACAGAAATTTCCATTTTAAAGAATCTTTATTTTTTTCAATATTCTCAATAATTTATTACGAGAAGTATCCGCTTAGCTAAATTCTGCCTAAAGGAATAGTTTATTCCTAATTTTTTATAGTTGACAATAGGATGTCAGTGTGGTTTTTAAATCTAAAAAAATTCGGTAATACAGAGATGAAAATTGACCTCAAACAAAAAAATCAATTTTATTGTTTTCACAAAGAAAGGTGATTGAAATAAAACATTAACAACAGGTGATAAACCGAGAAAGGGCATTTTCATCAACCAAAAGGTGGAATTTTAGTCAGTAACATCGTGCAGAGATTGGAAACTGGGAAGAGTAAAGTCTTCAGTTTCTGATAGTATGTGTCTGCGTGCACGTGAATAAATTATCTGTCACCTATGAGTGCTGCGTTAAAGGACTGAACTGAAAGAGACGGTGTCCTGTACGGGGAGGTTAACCTGTGTCCTCCCCAAAGAGTTGATCTTGGAGGGAGTGGCTCCCCAAGATGGAAGGAAACATTATAAAAATGGCCTAAGAAATAAAAACGAAAGTTTTAAGGCAGCGGCAAAAAAATAACACGGTTCAAAAGGTGCTATATCAATATGTAAAGCTTGAACGGATACCCAGCACCCACCTGAACGGATACCCAGCACCCACCTGAACGGATACCCAGCACCCACCTGAACGTTGCAGCGAGCCCTATGTTCTGTGGGTATGCCGTACCATTACTGTTGTCGTACCCTCTGTTACAGTCCGTGATGGGTACCCACGGTTTTATACCCAGTCTGTCTACAGCCGGGGTGCCGGGGTGCGCATGGTGTTCTACCTAAGTAAGCAAAGCAATGCAAAGCATTAAAGCAATGAAATCTGCCATTTACTACCACACTTTGGGACCAGTGTTTATGGTAGTAAACAACAGGTGCCTTTAAAAAGCAGATTCATTTAAATAGAAATTATAGTTTTGGTTCTGTAATACCTGTTCACAAACGACAGGTGGTCGTAAAACTCAGTGGTCACAAAATACAGGTTTCACTGAATATAAAGCTGTTCTAAGTCTTACAGTTGCAGGTTATTGGAGGCAGGCAAGCGTGATAAGCAAGATGACCCAAGATCGAGCCCACTCCCTGCAGCTTGAAATTTCCAGTGTATGCAATAGATTTCCAGCAAGCCAAGCAGGTAGTGGATCTAATATTCTGTAGTGAGTAAAAACGGTGGTACCAGTGGTCCTCTTACGACGGCTGCTATTGACATCTTACTTAACAAAGTATCTCAAAGCATAGAAGTTCACCTTGACACCTTTTAAAATCTTCAGTTTCAACGTACTTTAGAAATGCAGTGTTTCAATACCCGTGTGTACGGCGTCGTCGTTTTCGCTTGGATTGGATTATATTGTTGCTGTACGTTGAATGATCAGCACTAAGCTCTACATGCAGTACTGGAGAACACTGCATGCGCTTATAACAAACTTTATACCACCGCATGTAATCTTATTCAAACCCCAAAGCAGCTCCAAAGTAAGCTTTAAGAGTTAGGGAGCAAAACAATACAGAAGGGTTGAGCTTACATTGCGCGCGCTTGCATGTATTTAAGCCTGTAAGACCAGATTTTTTTCTTTTATTTGTTAGATTACGTTACAACATGGGAAACTTTTGAGAGCACCAATCGGTAAAAAAAACCCCAAAATGGCTATTTTTTTATGTTTAAGTATTCTGAATGATTTTCGTGGAGGTGACGGAAATGTACAATTTTTGGTTATTTGGGACCTGATTTTTTTTTAAATTCTATATTTCTGAAAGCGGCAATAAACGTAATCCGACAAATAAAAAAATCTGGCCTGAGCATCATGCCATTATGTATCCAACACAAGCTCCCGAGCAGCCCTAGCTGACGATACCTGAAGGTCGCGGCCAGACCGATACTCTGCGGGTATGCGGTACCGTTGGTGCGGCAGTACCCTCTGTTACAGTCGGTGATCCACACCCACGGCTTTACGCCCAGCCTGTCCACCGCCGGCGTGGCCGGGTGGGAACCATGCTCCACCTT
>JBCAUI010387845.1:0-14528 GCA_038406195.1 Haplosyllis anthogorgicola | reverse complement strand
AGAGACTGGGTTTGCATTCGCTTATATACTCTCTGATAACAATTGTTCATTGGTTAAGCATTTGGGAACTCCCTCAACGTCATTGAGTAGAATTCCTCACAACAACCGTAGTTATATTACAATAGGTATGTATTCCAGATTCATTTTCAAGTTTAATAAGAATATCGCACAACAAATTTCATTAATATTAATCCATCATCCCTGAAAAATTTAACGCAATGGGTATTAGAACACTATTGCGCAACTGGTATCATCTGTTTCGGACTTGGGGTGACTATTCAGATCTGATCTATTCTGCATTTCGTTCATTTTTAATTTCATGTGTAAATTTAAGGAAATGATTATCCTTAAATTTGTCGCAGTTGAACTGTTCGTGTTACCATCAGTTCATTAAGTTCTTTATTTGTAAAGGAACTTAAAGACCAAGTTCCTTTTAGACCTTTCGGGGCTCTCTATTGTCATCGGTTATTACAATTATACACAAAGCAAAATGTTATTGTCATCACAAACTTAAACGCCAGTGAACTTATGTGAACCCCAAAAGTCTGATACATTTGTGTAGACAAACAAAAGTGAAAAACAAAGAAACCAAGAGTATTATTGGCTTCATGAAACTAGGATGAACAATGATCTCGCTTCTCACAGGCGGATAAAGTTAACTTTATTCACCTATGCTTGTATGAAAAAACTAGTATTTATGTAAAGGACCATTCAAAATGCAATATGTAAAGGTTTTGGCGTAAACGTTGAGTACAATTTATCCCATGCTGGCCGTTTTGCTTTTAGCGTGTCACTTATGGCTGACTTTGAAGATGACTTCTCACTCTTGTTAACGAAGCTGTTGAGGACCTTGATTGGATCTATCAGTTTGAATGTCATGACACTTGATAATTGGTTAAAGAATCATTGAGGTATTGTTATATTCTCGGGTCGTACTCAAACGCACACACACGAATAGAGAAGTGAACTGTGTATGTTTTATTGGAAATAGTTCCTTTTATTAGTAAGGCACAACATCAATACAAGAATACCTAATGATTACCCAGCTTGATGTGTTACCTAAACTTACTTTGTGTTAATTCCAGAGCAAGCTTCCAAAACAGAGCTCTACTTACATAGGGATTGGGTGGTTTAAAAACAGCTATGCTCGTGAGTCATTCCTTATTGGAGAGCCCCATGCCTCAGCTCACTGAAGACCAGAGACATCAAGCTAGGTTGTCTTAATGCAGGGTTAAGTTAGTACAATGCAATCACGACATTTACAACTGCTTATTCATAGTAGATCTAAAGCATTGCTTTGGACGAACTATTTACCTATAACATTATCAAAGTCGGTGTTAATGGATTTACTGGTAATTATAAGAAAGGAAATAGAACAGCAAGGACAAGTCCCCACTTTTTGGGCATAACAGAGAAATAACGATCGTAAAAGATCGAAGGTTCTATTGCAGGTCAATACTGTTTCGGTCTTGTATTCAATGTCACAGTCACAGCTGTCTTAAGCAAGAAAAAGGAGAAATCAAAGATGAAACTTCACGTAGCTAGTTTATCAGAATTATCAGAATTAGAAGAGTCTGTTTACATTTTTAACATGCAATGCCTTAACTATTTGAAAAAAAATGGATTCACAAAAGTGAACTGCCAATGCGTTCCGAATTTCTAAATGAATTTCTTTAACCCACCGCAAATCTTTTAAGCACATAATTTGGCCCCATGCATATAGATGTATTCGTTTAGAATGCCATCATGTCAGCGGAAAATGTTCATTGAATAAGAAAATATGACATTATGCCTAGTTATTTTGTTAACGTCTTGTTTTAACAGTTCTGTGATGTGCCAGAATCAGTATGCTTGATACTATCGTGGTATTTCGTGTCTTCAGGTCGATTCTCACACACTTCATCTCCATCATTTCGTTCATCGAGCCAGTACGTCTCCATAGTTCCCTTGCCCTTGATGGGTATTGCGCCGCGACAAGAAGTCTTGTAGATGTTGAATTGTTGCAGGGCGTTGCAAGTAGCCCCACTTATGTGTATTTTCATTGCTAAAATGTTATAAAAATTTTGAGTCAGTGAAATCTACGTTTAAAATACTGGCATAAAGGTGTTTTATTACGAAGATATCTTAGAAGTTGGCTTCTGTGTTCACGAAAATGACGTAAATTGTAATTTGAATAATGGAAATGCCCTGGGCTTGGTGCAGAAGTACAGCAGTAGCAATAGTTGTTTGCGACATTGTGAGGCTTTTACTTTAATAACTCCGCAACAAAAATGAATTGTGTAGGATTATGTGTCTGAAGAAAAATATAAATTGCATACTGCATTCTTATTTGAGTACAGAAACCCAGGGATTTACTTGGCTGTGCTTTATTGGCATTTTCCTTCTATGTTACACACCTTCTCCATTTGATTCCATTCTTGAAGCTGTGTTAACAGTGTCTCCAAACAAACAATACCTAGGCATTGCTAGTCCAACTACTCCTGCTGCACAAGGTCCTAAAACGAGAGGAATTACCCGGGAAAGCCTGGTAAATAGTCTATCACGCGTGGCGTATCTGCACCTCACCTCAGTTGGGGGGGGGGGTCCGTCTGCACCTCACCTCAGTTGGAGAGGGGTCTGTATGCCTGCATTGGGTTGTGCCAGCATGGTGCAAGGTCAGGCTGTCTCACCTGCCACCTGGGGGGGCTGTATGCCTGCATTGGGTTGTGCCAGCATGGTCCAAGGTTGGATTGCCTCACCTGCCACTGGGGGGGAGGGGTCTGTACGCCCAGTTTTGACTCCATAGCGAAACCACCTTGCCGTCTACAGTAGTCTATCAACGCAAAGCGTGATAGACTAATGAAAGATTAATTTACAAATGGCTCCAACGGCCGTTTAACATACATCATACATGTACATGTAGCACAAATCTTAGCAGCTGAAGAAACTTGAAGAGATTCCACGTAGACCGCTTGCACCTATTTATTAAACCTGATCGTTTTGTGCGTGTATTTTTACCTTGCGTTACCGACTTGATGACTTTTTTGATTTGCACGACAAAAAATATAAGAACATTAACACATCACATTGTCTTGTGGGAAATACGCACATACACTTCTTTTCTTTCAAATTAAAACTTGGTCTTTAAGTTATTAATTCTCACTGCACAGTAAGATGTCAAAGGAAATGTTTAGATCTGCACACATTTACAAAAGGAACATTTTAGTTCCATTTTGCATTATCGAATATCAATTAAAGATATTGAGGCAGAAAGCGCACATAACACATATCTTTAATTTAAATCCAAATATGCAAATTAGTTATCAATTTAACCAGTAAGCAGTAAATTTTGACCAAGTTTTAATGAACATTTAATGAAATGTGTTACCACATAAAAATTATGATATCTATACAATTATCGTAGAATATTTGTGCACAAGTCATTGTAAGCAACTTTTAATTAGTCGCGATGTTAAATCATTAACTTAAGTGATTCTTATAAGTATTTATATTAATCTACTCTAATTTTTGTTTTTGTGTTATGTGTTCTAGAAACAATGACTTAGATTAGTGCAAAATATTTACTATTTATTTACGTCTTTATGACGTCACATTAATAATACGGTGACGTAACAGTATTTGATACAGTTATTAATATTCAGTGCACATCAGAGCTAAAATATTAAGTAGTTGCACGAAGTATACATTTAGTAACATTTAAATAAATTCATGCGAATACAGTAAAACTAACGCAGGTAATACGTCACTTTCAAAAGTAATTCGTAAAAGTAGGGTTTGTTGTGTGCTCAACCAAATTCATAATTTGTCAGTAACTTGCGCAGTGTGTGCGTGTTTAGCAATTTCAATGTCACATACGATTTAGTGCAAAATGTAGTGTACTTGCATAATCATTTTTGCGTGGTGAAGCTAAAACTGTACCATGTTAGTGTGTGTCAGTAGTCAATGTGTACACAATATGTTTCACACTTGTGCAAAGTCAGGTACGTACGTGGGCATACACGGTGCATAATAGCATGTATTAATTGTGTGCTAAAATCTTCAATTTAAATACGACACTCACCTTGGCTCTTTATTCATTCTAACGAGGCTTACAAACGTGTCAATTTCAGAAGCAGTAATGTGTTTCTCTAGAAGTTTTCTGTTGTTGTGGAGCAGCGCGGTTATAGTATCCTCAGCAAGTACATCATAGCCTATCTGCTTCTGCATGAACGGGAACTCCTTTGCAATGTATTCCTACAACAGTAAATTAGCAATATTTATCGAAGGTATACATTTCTGCTATGTATGCACGATTTAACTGGGTTTATTTTGGCGAACAGCTACATTGTGCACATGAATTTTACTGTGCCCACTGGCCCACTCGAGATTTAAAATTTCCTAACAACCAGAATGAGCTACGAATTATAAACTACGTGGACCTGTGTCATACATTTAATCCAGTTAATCTACAACGAGTAACCCATACTTTCACATGTATAACAAATAAAACTTGAATGCATATGTATCAAGATGTACACAAAACAAATATGTGGGTCCACATGATCGTTCTTCCAACTTCGAACTTACTTGGTTTTTCCTGTAACTTTGCTGCGACAGTTTCAGCATCCTGTAACACAGTCGACATATGTGTCTGAATGGCGCGTGTCTCTGATCAGCAAGCTCTTCTATTCTCAACATTGGACCTTCCCCTGTGTCTGTGAACGGGGCTTGTAGAATCTTAAACACCTATAAAAAAACAGAAGAGACATGATATGTTAATTGTCTGTTTAATTCTTGAAATGACTGATTTAGTTTTTCTTCAAAACATAGATAACTATACATGTTATTGCAAGTTACACAACTTACTGTTGACTGTAGTCAGGTAAGTAATGCGTTTTAAATCTGCATACTTTGTGTAACTGTCCAAGCACTTGGGTTCTTCATGAGTCCATGCTATCAGTCAGCATATTAGACATGCACTAACCCTTTAATATATTTGTGCAGTGCTGTCCTATCAAATACTGTCATCACAATTTTCATCATAAAATGAGGATGTGTGGTCATATTCTTTTGTTTATGACACTGCATATCTACACAATACACACTGTATTTTTATCTTATTTCATGTACCTGCTTCAGGATGTTCTGTTCTCGCAATAGTTTCTGCCTCTCTCTGTCTGGTTTGGATACTGATATATCCAGAGGATCCGTGGATCCAGTATTCTCTTGTGACGACACAAAGTAGATCACGTCCGTCAATAGCTGCGTCACAAACCTGCAAAGAAGACAGATTACTGCATAAACGTTATCATATCGTTATTGGAGAGCTTAAATCCTTGTTTTCGTGAATTTGTACGTATAACACCAGGCCTCGACCTTAACCAAATTTTTCGTCAGTCAAATGACGGACAAGATTTCAATGTTGCCCGCCATTTACTCATTTGCGTCAGTCCACTGTGCAGGTTTAACCAGAAAATCCATAACTTTTGTCTGTCTTTTGACGGACACTTTTTGAAAACTGTCATCTTGAAATTTTGTCCGTTTTGGCGGAAAGACGGATGTTAAGGTCGAGGCCTGATAACACGAATTCTGAAATCGTAAGATTACAACTAAGGGGCAAACGTAATATCGTGGCGACATTACTTTTGCTGCTAAGGTTATTAGTCTGGTTATTTCATACGATAAGTCTTCATGACATTCGTCCTTAAAATAGCAACATTTCAAAATTCCAGATAAAATGCGCAACTTTCACTCTCTATAATATGATATGCGTTCAGACTTCAAAATCAGGTAATATTTACCCCTTGTGAAAAGATACAGGAGTTGCTAAAAATTGTTCTGTTCTGTTTTCGAAGTGTGCAATATTGAACACTAATCACTTAAAGTTGTGCTTGAAGAGTTGGAAATGTATGAAATTGAGTTCTAATGATGACAAGATTCTCATCATGAATAAAGGATTATTTAGTGCAAAGTCTACTTTAAATTAATGAATTAGGATGTTGTATGGCAATGGGTTTCAACTACAGTAGAACCTGTCTTGCACGATACTCAACTATTCCCAGCCAGAGGTGTTGTAAAAAGCGTCATTTAAATTGGTTTAAGCTATAATGCACCCTACGGAACAGTGTTGTAAAAGACAGGATGTCGTTCAAAGCAAGCATCGTTTAAGACAGGTTCTAATGTACTTTTCATTTGCCCCCTTTATATTACATATAAAACATACAGACACATACAGTAGACTTTGTACTATGGATACTTAATTACTGATATTTAAATGATACAGGAACACTATATCCGAAACGACGGAACAATTTAACTCAAATAAGGTCATAGCACTGTTCCACAATAAATGTATTGCGCTCAAATGTTGTACTTTGTACAGTTCAGTCTGAATCTATGAAAGAAGTTGTAAAAAATTGACTGAAACTAAAGTGAAATGTTTGAATAAAATGTGACTAACATCTTTTTCGTGAAGAGAGAAATTATCTACAAGTATGAAGATGAGAAATAATATAAAAACATGACTATTATGTAAATCATTACTCATGCAATTAAGGTATTTGTTGCATAGCTTCAACGAGTTTCTCACAAACGAATTTGTTGAAAAATATTTTAAAACATTTTACAACAACACACGGCATAGTTCAAAATTATAAGGTTTCTTTCTACCAGCTACACTAACTCTTACCCCTTTTCCTTAAAGAAGGCTCTACATGTAAATGTTATTACTTGTTAAAAGACATGTCACAATCAAAGTGGTGCCCACATAATCTTGGATTTTGTGCAAAAATTAATGGACCAAAAACCAGTATTAGTGATGATGATCTGCTGATGTCTTTTATTCTTTTGGTCACAAAATTTAAAGGGAAAAATTGTCCTTTGTAATTCTTTTTGAAATGCTAAGTTTGTTGTGTTGCGCTTGTTAGCTTTCATATGTGCTTTTTTGTCTTTATTCCGTACGGCCCAGGTAAACTGACAATCTATTTTAATATCACACATTATTTTTATCAATATGTTGTTATCTATGCAGATCACAACATACTTCTACATGTAGCCCGTGGCATTTCAAGAAGTCATCCACTCAGATCCGCCAGACCTTTTCCGCAGCGGACAAAAAATGTAAAAGCGACAAAGCCTTATGTAAGCTAAACATCCATGAAAAAAGGTGATTCCTTTCGGAAAGACTGATTTTATAGGTCACTGAATATATTTCAAGATAATCTTGAGGGCACCACTACTTAACACAATAATTAGTCAATTTTAATTCATTCTCTCACTTGTTAATTTCATAAAATAAAATAGCTGGTTACAATTGTTACTGGACAAGAAACCAACTAATTTTATTTTAAACTCATCGTGTCGATTCGTCGATCACTTTCATTTTAACTTTGCAGGCATCACAGGACGATACTTCTTATAAACTAAGCACAAGGCACAAATGGATAGCATTTCTTACTTCCCATCAATACAGTATTATTCAAGCAATAGAAAAAATCTTCTTATTAGTTTTTTAGTTAAAATGTATGATTACTAAAGTGCGCATTTGTCTGTAATACTTCTTAACTGTATTGATACACATAAAATCACTTCAACAGGAATGTTAGTGAAGAGGGGTTTAGCATTTCACACATGAAAAATTTCATTCTGTTCCCACTGACTTCTCACCTTCTCTCATTCTGTGTAATGGATCCCTTTTCCAGTTTCGATGCTATATCAGCGAGTACTTTACTGGCATCGTTTGCAAAGTCCAGATCTCGTACCTCTTGTGGAGACACGGGAACTATTGCAAAGGCTTCTTTGTCTTCCTTAATTGCAGCACATCCAACCTAAATAATAAATTGGTCCTTGTTGAATAAGATAAAGGTCCGTTCAGTACAGTAGAACTTGTCTTGAGCGACACTAAACTTTTCTCTCCAAAAAGTGTCGTGAAAGGCAGGGTGTCGCCCAAGACGAGGTCATTTAAACATATTTTAACAATGTTGTATGCAGAGTAAAGTATCGTAAAAAGACATGATGTCGTTCAAGACAGGTGTCGCTCAAGACATGTTCTACTGTACAGAATTTCTAGCAGACACTGATACATTAGGGACAGTAAATAACGTTTAAAGCTTTCAACAGCACAACACGATTCAATAAAGATAAAGTTTCCGCTAAGAATAAACGCACAGAAATCGGTGACTATTTTCAGCGCAACAAAAGGTGAAGGTATCGTTTAACCCAAACTATAAAATTACTGTCACACCATTACAAGGTCTGTTAACACCCAGCAGAGCTGGTACCCAATTACAACCCAATTGGGTAATCGTTGGGCAGAGGCTACAACCGAGTTGTGGTAAGTAACTAAGCCTGTGTGTGCTTTTACTGGCTCTCTGGCCGCTTACGTATTGCTTAGTAGGTCCTATCTGGTCGGTAGCTGGGCTCCGAATGGCCTCGTATTTAAGTGCAGGTAATAGCTGGGGTGTAATATGGGCGGAGCTAAAGTGCATAGCCCGTATTATCCCCGGCACAGTATCTGTCATTTTTGTAAATGCAAGCAATAGACACACAATTATTCACAGCTAAGCTCAATCTATTGATTTATTGAGTCACACTCCAAAGTAAGGAACTACTCCCATCTGTGGCTACTGACCTTACTCATGATTGGTTTATCCCCTTCTTTGTCAATGGGTACACCTGTACTGTGGACCCAGGTGTTCGTACAGAAGTGACGCAATCGCACAAAGGATGACCTACAATACATTAAGCAAGTATCAATTACATGTGGTGTGAGAATAGTGAAACTTGCTATCACGTTAGTAATGCAACGAAGAACGTTATCACAACGCTTTGAACAACTGAAAGTTCTTACGTAATTACTAAAATGACTGGGAAAAAAATAATCAGAAATTAAGTACATGTACGTTTAAAAGATCGTTTAAGCACGGAAAAAATTATAAAATGAATAAAGCCCATTAAAATAAACCTTCTCATAGGTTTCAAAACCTAACATACATGAATGATCGTGCAAAACCTAATATAGATTAAAGCCGAGTGAAAATTCACATATAACAATAAACTGCCGCGTCCTCTCGAGAGACAAGCTGCTGACATCTTGAAGAGATTCCGCAGAACAATAAACAACCAATAGATGATAAATTTAACATATTTAATATGTAGTAACAACTAAACAGTTGGTCCTAACAAAGTGACTTACCCTGAAGAATTTCTATGTAATTATCAAATTAAAGTACTTAGTTAGGAATGAATATTCTTAATAATTATTACCAGGCAGATTACCAGATTATTGCAGACATACTGTTTTATACCAAACGACATATTTACGATTTCACAATCAAATCCTTTTAAATGGCGCACATAACAACACTTAATGATACACCTTATTTCTAAGTTGTTAATGTTTTAAAAATTAGTAGAATAGGCTAAGTAGAATAGTCTTAGTAGAACAACATATCTTCCCTTCAGTATTTCCCATTGTTTTATACCAAATATAAAATATATTGTTTTATATCAAACGACACATTTATGGTTTCACGAACAAGGTCCTTTTAAACAGTGCACAAAACGACACTTACTACTACACCTTATTTCCAAGTTTTTACTGTGTTTTAAAATGTTTTAAAAATGTCTTAGTAGAATAGCATATTTTCCCTTCAGTTTTTTGCATTTTACCTTGGCACAAGGGAGTCTCCACGGATCATGGTTGTGGGATCCAGTTCAAATATAGAGGCGATGTCGTGTCCATGCGGTACCGAAACCAAACAGTAGACCGCTGCACCAGGGTTACCTCTCAGTTTTGCTCGCATTGGATCTGGTGTTGGGTCATTGTCAACCTAAAAATACGAGAAAACTTATTTTTAACTTTCCGAATGTGCATCAGAACATTGGCTGTAACGACTACGCTGTTATACGACCACTAGTCCCTCTAACTGGGAAACCCAGTTCGTTCCCTTACATGTGTATGTCTTGGCCCATGTTTTGTTTTTTTTAATTTTTTTTTTTAATTTTTGTCGGACCAGGTCCATTTGTGGGGCCACTGATTACCCCTGTTTTGGACTTCGTGTGACCGTCCCCATGGGTTTTAAATCCAGGGTGGATCTCTTGCCTGCACTCTTACATTCTTGCATGCAGTGATCCCAAGGGTCACATCTGGTGTGACATCTGCCTTTTCCACCAATAGAGGTGTACACTGTGTAAGCATGTATACGGCATGGCTGGCTGGGCTCCTCTCACATGCATCAGCCGGGATTAGAACTCCCGACGCAGTGAGGAGATGCGGAGGAGTTAATCTTTCCTACAAGTTTTATCTCGAGCAGTTTCATAGCTTGTTATGGCTGAAAATTGGTTGTTGTCTTATGTACTAGTGGTGTGACGTTGTTGTTGGTGATTGTGTTGTTTTTGGCTTTCATCGTAATCCCAGGATAAGGCGAATGTCACATTTAACCACCTGACGGCTTCATTAAATATGAACGTTTGAACTTTTATTGTAGCAATTAAAATATTTATTTCATTGTAAGTACGAATGCTGATGATATCAGTAAGATCCCCCAAGTTTAATCAAGATAGACCGTTGTCACAGTTGGTTTTAAACAGAGTTGACTTCTACACAGCCAATCTAAAATCCCCTAAGACTCTATTTCCAATCTAAATCCATAAGGAAATACAATATCCTTTTCAGGTTACAGTGGTTTATTTGACAGTCAGCTTAATTTTTACCAGGTTGATAATGTACATGTTCCTGCATGATCATGTCTTTCAACTGGCCTTTGTGTAAAACAAACCAATAGTGTGACTTTGATAGTTTATATTAATGGTAAATTCTTACAAAATAGTCTCCCTTTTATATATTTGGAACCAAAAGAAAAACGTGATATTACTTAACAAATGTAGGAGTACGTTGTATGCTACTTTATTTGATGACAACATAATGTCCTTGACATGTGGTAATTTTTCAGTACAATTTGTGCTTTCCATAGCAAATACTGAAATTGTGTCTTGGTCATGAAGCTTTGGAGAACGAAATGTACCCAATATTAGACATAACATGAAACGTAAATAATACATGCTGCCTATCTCGTTCCGTAGCGTGTTAGGAAGTTTAAGATACCGAAAGTATTTTAGACTTGTAAATTCAGGACGTCTGTTTGGACTTTCGATGTAACTTTGAACGATGCAACGTTGAAAATAATTCTTGTATCAAATCTACACAGAATAGGCCTTAAGCGATGATATTCAAGGTGATGGTGTTGTTAAAATGGTGAGTCAATGTTTCCAGATGTTGTGAATTTGAGTAATTTGTTAGGTTGACGTTAGCCGCCTAGACATGTATGCTGCTGAAAGACTAAACTAAATCTCCGTATGTTGGGCTTCCCTCAGTCACATCTGAAAGTGCCCTTCCGTTGTTAAAACATGTTCGGTATGTTAACACAATTGGCCTGAAAACATTTCCATATATAACTACACATTACACAGGAGGCAAGATGCTCATGAGCAGCTGAGATGTGAGACAGTCATCTGTTGACTGGAGACACGCTGAGCCTGCTGAAGCTGCTGTAATATCTCAACATAGGACACCACCTTGGTAGAGCATTAGTACAGCTTCTTTGACAGGACTGCCTCACAACAGACACTACAGCTGTTGGTGTAAAACTCCAGATGTAACAAACTGGATATCAAGCATGTTTTCCGTAATGGAATAAATGGACACTTTCAGCACTTTAAGCAAATAATAGGACGAGTGTTTTTTCTCAGGACTGAATCTCACTGTTCTGTTAAAAGGTAGGTAAACATTTGTTATTACATTGTCCTAACGACTGCTTTGTCGTACTAAGATATATGACAATTTGATAATATTTCGTTTCCTTGTTGATGTATATATTGAACACGTATCTCGTGAAGTGGTACAAACGTTCCTGGATGTTCCGTCATCTACACGATTCACTAAACATTTAACGTGCAGGTCATATTACGTTTTTCAACAATTCAGGAAGAAATATACAGAGTTATCATGTGAGATTTCAGAAGTTTTTTTACATTTTCCCACGCCCATTTCAGAGTTTTATTGAACAAAATGTAGAGTTGTTATTTAACCATGTAAATTCTTCGATGGATACATAACAAGTTGTTTTATTTGCAACATAATGAAACATTTTTTTCTGAAAATAGATGAAAACAAACCGTGTGAATGCTCAAGTGTCAAAGCGTATGTCACAGTTCCCAAGACAGGATGTACGTTCAGAGACATTAAGCAAGGGTAATGACCTGCAATTTGCATAGGATTAACGTCTTGTAATGAACGTCTTTTCAGAAACACAGTGACGGTTTTAATTCAAGATTAACCTAGATAGTGGTAACTAAATATTGCAAACTAAATATCCAATAGAATCAAAAACGTGTACAATATCAAATTATTTAACATGATAGTTTATGTTGTCAGTTTAAATATAGTTTCTGATAACACAAAAATTTGGAAGCCACTTTTTTCAGGATTGTGTGAGTTTAATTACTGTCGCACTTTGGATCGTTGGTTGTGGTTTATCTTGTAAATTCGACAGATGAACATTGTTATCGAAGAAATATTATATGATTACACAATATGAACATCGATGCTGCAGAATTGCAAAAAGAACAGTTTTGTAACGATCTGTTCACTTGCACGATATTATGAACGTTCTGCACGAATAAAAATTGCAAAGGGAATTGTATTTTTGACATAGCCTTGCTATTTTAAAGTCCTGTAAATATTTATTATGGGGTGACGCCAGTGACATGTTTATTTATAAATATTGCATGGTTAGGACATGTCGTATTTTATTTAGGTGTAGGTGCACACGTTAGCAACGTGGCTAATCATACCGCAACATGAGCCACTACATCGCTGCATCTCTCCTCAGTGATAGTGTCGAGCAGTTATTGTGATATATGACCAAAAAGATATGATATCATTACATGTACCTGTTTCATTATTTATTGAACAACAAAATATAACGCAATATTATAAATCTTTAAGTCCGAAAATAGAAGAGATAACGTACTACATCGTATATCATTTTTCAAATCATGATTTTCTTCAGGATTTTTTTTAAATCTCTTGGTAACACGAACTTGATTCTCAGGTTTGTAAAGTAATTTGTGTCTTGTTACTCATTTGTTTCTGATTATTGTAGTGGCCTCTATGTGAATCCATGGTCAACCCCTGAGACTAGAAAGGATTATGTTCATCTCATCATCAGCGCACAAGCCATACGACAGCAGGTTGCTACTCTTGTTATGTTCAGATACATTAAATTTTTGTTCCAACTAGATTCCAAACCAAAACGAAATTTGATGTTCGATGTGAAAAATATCGGCTAACATGTATTGGTTCTGTTGATGTAACAGATCAGTACAAGGAATTCGTATCAGTTTGGGAACAATGGCGCATCAAAAGCACAGCGTGAAATTCTTATGTGCTCTCTTTTGTTCTAGACGATTCCCAACTGATACAAATTCCGTGTACTGACTTCGTTAACGGTCCAACCAGTGTCCGGATTTGTAAATTTTGTTAACTCCTTGAGTATGTAATATTCTGTGTTTGAATTATCGATTACTGAATTCTATTAACACTAGTTTTTTGACTATTTGCGACACAGTTCAAGGAAAATAGGCGCAGTTTGAGTTAAAACCATGACCTTTGTAAATCCGGCCAGATGGGAATTTAAAGGATAATTAGCAGCAGTAGTCTTATTAAGAAGTTTCCAATGTTACACCGTACCACGCAAAATCTACAATGTGTTTGGAATGAATTTGGGATGTAGCTTAATCTGGGGAAATTGAGTTCTTGCCTCTGTAACGCGACAGTTTACGTTGCATTTTACCACAGAATAGAAGCACAACAAAGGCGATATTACCTTTAGAGGCATTAGTTCATGTATCATGGCAAACTTAATACAGTGTGACTAAAGGTTAATTTCATCACTCTGTTTATTAAGTCATTCGAAGAAATATTTCTATTTCGACACCTCGCCCGCCTGAGATAAGATCTGTATGTTTAGCATTATGTATTTTTAGATGTAGAATGTACGGTATTCTATCAATTGAAACTAAAGCAAAGCAAGGTTTGCAGTCTCCAATTTGACAATATTTCTTTTTGCAAAGGGTATAAAACCATAAGAGAAAAAAACTCACATTGGACGATGTATGTATCTGAATATTCATCTTGGCATTATCGGCCCATATAATTATCCACAACGGAAATAGACACCGCTGAGGAATACACATATATTCTAATGGGAAAATCTTTACTTTGGTATGGAGAAGAGATGGGATTGACATCAACGTACCAGACATTGATTTTTAACTTACTAATTTCCTGCCGGACTCAATATAAATAACCAGAAAAGCAGTGGAAGTAGTGCTATCTCCCTCTTTATTACATTACTGGGCATTAATTTTGTCCTTAACTCTGTACACGCCGAGGATATTAACTGGAAAAGTAGATGTTACTCCTTGTAGTTCTCTGGTCAACTGAATGTCTAGTGCATTCTTTCTTGTCTATTTATACACAGTTGGTT
>JBCAUI010387734.1:0-14528 GCA_038406195.1 Haplosyllis anthogorgicola | reverse complement strand
TACCAGTGATTGGTTAATGGTGTTTCCAAAGAACACTCCCCCTCACAGTACTTCAGGTGGGATTCTAGGCCCTTTCACTCTGGCTCAAAGAAATACCCTTTATGTCGATTTAAGGCTTTTCATATGAAAATAGAATGATCCGGGATCAAATCAATACCCTAATGTTATTACAATACGGATTGTGAAGTTAACCCTTTACTTTTAAAAAAAAGTCACTTCGCGACATCTGTAAATAGTTTGATTTTTTCGAGACTAGATTAAATTTTTACGCCGATCGCCGCAATTTGAAAACCTACCCGTTCAATGTAATCCAAATGATTCAAAAAGGGCCTCATCTTTTTTTCAGAGCACTTTTTTCTCCTACTCAATTCACCATATACTGCAAACGTTTGTATTGTCAAGGGACCTGGTGTCGTAATCAAACCATATAAAAACGGGTTAATGGAATTATCTTGCTCAGTATTAATTGGAAAAATGATGTAATTCACTGAAGCACATTTGACTTGCAAACTTTTTGTCAATTACGGTGCAAAATATCAAGGTATTTCAGCTTATACTGAACTCGGTTGTATGGACTGAGAACCTGTTTTGAGCATACCCTTACTTTTTAGGGCAAAGATGTCGTAAAAGGCAGGTATGCGGTACAAAACAGTTGAAATAAACATTAATAATAAGGATTCATTCTACAGCGACACTGCCGTAAAAGGCAGGTATTCTGTAGAACAGAACAGGTTCTACCTCACATATACCGTAAACATTTACTCATTATACAGTCTATTAACTACTATTGACTTGGTCTACATGGAAATCCCTAACCTTTTTTACAATACATGGCATGATGATGTTATCAATATGAATTTATGGATCATTATGCTAGTCGTTTCACTTTCTGGGAAAACATCCTACTTGGTCCTTTTGTTCAAATTGTCTTTCTTTGTCCAAAACGCTTTGTTTTAAAATAACAAGCCCTTTAAATAACTAACAAAGATGATAAGCCTGATAAACATGTTATGAACGTTATGTTATTTTCAGATACTTCTAATCAGATTGGCCTTTCGTATTTTCAGATACTGATAAAAAAATTCCCTTTTTATCTCCTGTGGTTTATCCTAAAAAGGAACCTATATTCCTACTCAGTAATAATTATTAATAATCACAAAAAGCAGATTTCAAAATCAGAATCGTATCAGATCTTTTTCTATTTCATTTTATTTTTCCTTGAAAAGAACAGACACAGCGCATCAATAAAAATGCTATCTTTTATCTGTCTTTATCTTTGAACAAGACTTTCTTAACTTATTATTTGTACCTGACTCGATCCATAGTCAGCCGATTTCAAGATAAACTCTAAGTCACGGATCTTTCTTCTTTTGTTCTTTCTATTTTTACCTGTCAGAAAATCTTGCACATAATGCTGACAACACAACAGCTAATTCTAACGCACTTTCACAATCCAGGAGGAGTGGGAAGACATATTTATTATTTACTCATTTGATATCAATTTCTACAATTCAATTCTCTCTGATCTCTCCCTCAGTCATGACAGCCCACACAGACATGTACAGAAAATTTCATACCAGGATACGAGTATCTGGTTGAGTCTACACACCACATCTTGACCTGTATGTAATTGGTCACGAGTGCGTTATTTACATTGGAAAAATCCAATAGTAAATCAGATCATCATGTCAAATAAAACATGTGAAACAGGATGTTTCCTGAGCAGCATGAAATAGAGATCGTGGATAAGTGTCGCCATCTAGTAGAATATCTACCCAAGTTTACATGTTCTTGATGAAAACATTGTGAATGACACTTTTTGTGTTGAGTGGTGTCCGAATTCAAAAACCCACTGAACCCGACAACAAATCAATTAAAACTACAACTTTCGGACCAAACTTACTGGGTGTTTTTTGGATTTTGCGGATCATGCTTTCACGCAAACAATTTCTACTTTACAAATCATAGCTTCACCACAGGCACAGCCAAATATGATTTCTGGTGGTTTGAAAGCGCACCAACTGTACCTCTCCAAGAACTTCTTGTCAACATGTTGTTTTCGTTAGTTTCTGTATTATGCACAATATTCGATTTGAACGAAACACTCTGGTTAACTTACTTTGTTGTTATCCCTGTACATAGCTTGGTGTTCGCCCGGACTGATGGTCATGACGGGAACCGCAGACGGCTCTCCTTGCTTCACACGACTGAAAGGTGAAAAAATTCACGCTAAAAATCTCATTTGAACTATTATTCTATATCATAGGGCATATCAAATCGAACCTTCACCATCAGTGACATACATGTAACCTCACTCCTCCCACCAATAAGTTATTGTATCAATTTTGTAGAGCTCGATGTACACACATTTCTTATTTGCTTCCTACATATTTCGATCATAAACAAATGCGGTGGGTCTATGCTGGTAAAACACCCACCTCCTGGTTTTAGCATTGTTTTCAGCCGGCGATGGGGTTTGTGCGTCTGACGTTTCGAACATCTCCACTCTGGGTAGCGATATCGTTATACCCCGAGCAGAACCAGCCTCACTGATGTCAACAGTTTCCTGTAGATGCAAGATCAAAGACACATGAATGCCTAATCTTTTTAAATCATTAAGCATCTTCTAACAAAACTTTAGTTGCGAACATGAGCAAAATCTCGATTATGGTTTCTCCTTTTGTCTGTGAATATTTCATGTCTGTCCCTTTTAGTTTCAGAAATCAGAAAACAGAAATGATTACCTGTAGATGTTGAGGGTTTACGTCACCATTGTCTGATGCCAGTGGTATTGGCGATATAGGTGGCGACACAAGCTCATCTGAACTCTACAAAATAGAAAAGACATAGTATTGGCTGTGAAACTCCAAAATGATCTCCTGAATATTACGCATGTAATACAACTGATAGTAATGTCATGGAGTAGCTTTTTCATGACTTTTGAAATAAAGTAGATATTCAAGGGTCACATTCTATATTCATACAGGATTGTATTAGGTTATTGAATTGCACCTGGACCATTCTATTTTAGGTTAAATTGAATGGAAATCATATTCTTTTAGCCAAAGTGGACTATATTCCCTTTCCTATTTAGTCACAGTTCACTTATTACAGTTCCAGTTGATTGATTTCAGTCACACAGAGCTGAATCTACTATATTTGGTGCCTGGATGCCCCAGTTACATGTCCCAATTGTCCTTTTTTGGCCATATGCATAGCATGCCGGAATGCTACTGTTGGCTTCCTACATGATCATTGGTCATGTGTGGATCTTCTCCACTTCATTGGTCAAAATCTGCCAGTACATCAAGTGCAAAAGGGTTATCTAGGATATATCTATCCAATTTGGTAATTTTCCATTCCATATATGGTATTCAGCTAGGGGGTCATTTGCCTTATTTGGACATATCACATGATCAAAGAGCAGGGTTTGACCACCCCAAGCCCTGGGCTCTTCACCTGTGTTTCATGTGCCACTGTAGCAACACCTTGACAGACTGTTATATTTTACTGACTCACTGTACTTTATCATTCTTCATCATCAACATGTCTTCTAAGCCAGGACCAGGCCATTGGGCTGGTATTTTGTAACACATATCCTTTGAAAGTGTAATTTATTCACGTGCATGTCTTTTCTGGGTATTTTTAGGGTATTTCAGCAGTTCATGAACTTTAGTCATTTTCAGTTGTTTCTGGTAGAAACACCTTAAGTTTTCTGGTTTAATTTAGTTTACGTGTCATATTTGTGCTTATCCAGTAGAGGATAAGATTTGGTTTATTTCACTATTTTTAATAGTGTAATTTGCCACATGAGTAATATTCCTACATTAATAGTCACGGGTATATCCCAGGGGATTCCTGAATAAGGAATACTGTTCGCATTCATTTTAAATACATTGTGGTCAGTGTGACCAAGTTCTAAATTATGTAAATTGGCTTTGGGTGTTCAGAATCAGTCCCAAATGCCTTAAATATCAAAGTAAACTCGTGTTCAGCCCATATTCCATGCCAAATTGCATGTAATATTTAAATAAATTGCTTTCATCTTCTTTTGTGTTGTCTGGAACAGTACAGTTTCAGCCAAATGTCTGTTGCGTCTTAGTTCTTATGCCTATTATATTTTTATCTTTGGCAGAGTTATTCATGCTATATCTGCCCCAGCTGTTAAATGTGTTTCATATCTGTTTAGTATGTGTTAATAATGGACGGAAAAGCTGCATATTTGTTAACACATGGCACCAGAATATTATTTGAAGTACCTTAAGGATGAAATAAACGTTGTCTAAATGGCTTTAAGCTTTTGCTTCCTCTGTGCATTCGCTCCGCCCCATTACCGATTGCAGCTATTCGACAGTAATGTCAAGTTGGTACCTGTGTTTGCTGCTGTTCTGGGGATGTTTGTTGTAGTTGTTGTTGTTGATTTGATTGCTGTTGCCCTGGTTGTTGCTGCTGGCTGAAAAACTGTTGTAGTTTGACCTGTGCCTCCAGATGTCGCCTGTTGAGCTCTTCTATTTGCTGCTGCAGGTTACGTCGATCTGCCTCAAAGTTCTGCATAGGTGGCAGCATTGGTACTACTCCAGACCGTCCACAGATCGCTTGATTTACAGGATGCGAACCTGCTGGTTGCCGATTGGGATGCATAGAACCAGTGTTTGTTGGAATAGTGAAATAACCACCAGTTTGTGGAATGAAACCAGCACTAGACGGCGCTGTGGACTGAGATGACGTTAGTGTCTCTTGGATCAGGTTCGACGATTCTGACTGGATACTTTGGTTGATAGTTGATTCACTTTCGTTCCCACCTGGAAATATGTAAATTAAGCTATTTGCCACTGCACTCGAATGCTTCTGCGAAACGAATTGCGGAACATTTAAAAACGTCTCTTATTCTTTGAATTTCTGGTTTCGTACCTTGCTGTTGGTTATGTGGGTACATTTGTTGTTTTAAGGTGAGTTCTCTCAGTCTATCTGCCGCCTCCGCCTTCAGTGTGTGCATAGCTGACTGGATCTGTTCTCTACTTGCAATAGGTGCTCTTGTCATCCTCTTTCCTGTAAGGATATTTGCAATTACAGTTGTAAGTCTATTTCCTTTGAAATGTATGCTTAACTAAATAGAGTTTCAAAGAGATCAAGTTTTAAGCACATTTTTGTCTGAATTTAGCTTTTGGCAACTTCAAGCAACAGCAGTATTACAAGTAACCTTCCAAATATGAAGAAATTTTATGCAGTAAAATTATTGAAGATTTTAAGTAAATTACCTTGCATACGAGGGCTGTCAGCTTGTTTAGGAAGAGACAGAGGGAAAGCTGCAGCAGGTACGGTACCTGGGGCCGGAAGGTTGGGCCAAGGCATTGATCCTCTTATTGTGGGGACGGCAGGCTGGGGCTGTGACACTCCTACAAAGGTGTGTTTAGTCAGTAAAAACTCTATGGTTTATGATGTACCAGAGATTTAATTTAGTTTACGTCATAACGTCAGGTAACAATTTTTATGCAATGCAATTAATTATAAACCGCGAGACATAGGCTTTACTTTGCTGTTGTTGTAGTTGCTGCTCTTGTATCTGCTGCTGTTGTTGCTGCTCCTGCATAAGAAATGACGGTTGATGTGTCATTTCAGGAAGTTGTATTCCCATCTGCATGGCTTGTGACATTAAGTTGACTAATTCATTCATATCTGAACCAGAAGTATCTGCAAATAAACCGAAATACGTCAAAGACATATGGAAAATTTGTCCTAACGTATTACATCTGGTGAATATGCAATAAACTACACTGATTCTTTTCTGAAGACTGCTATAAATGTGATTTAATGAAAAGTGTTTTGGTAGACATAGGAGTTTTCATATTACCTTGATTTTGCTTGGGCACTTGCTGAGATGCTGGAGCTTCTCGTCGAGGAGCCATCATAGCACCAGCAGAGGACGGTATCTGTAGATACAAACACGACAACAGTTGAGCTTTTCATTCAACCACAGAACTACAAGGCTCGACCTAGGCGTCGGTCATCGGTCTTTTACCGACACTTTTCTTGTTTGACTGACACTTCTGATAAAGTGTCGGTCATTTTGACCAAGACATTTTGACAAAAGTTTACATCAAATTGTTGTGTTGACAGCCAAATCAAATAATTGACCGACACTTTTGTATTAGTATCAGCCAAAATTGTGTTGACAGCCAATTCAAATAATTGACCGACACTTTTGTATTAGTATCAGCCAAAATGACTGACATATCTTTGTGACTAGATCGATGCCTGGGACTGTTGTTCACGATGTTATCTGCAGATAAAACAAGTAATTCTAGTGACATGGCTTCTGGAGAGATAACGGTAAATCTGAGATAGGAATGGTCCTCACTTGAAAATCCGGAAAATCGCTAAATTTCACTCATTTTACAAAGTAAAGTCATGGAACGACAAAAGGTTTAACAACAGATGAAAAACCGGAAATTTTCAGCAGCCAAAAACCGGAATTCCGGCTCCCATCTTTGGGTTAAATCAACAAACCTGTGACATCGATGTCAACCCTGATGATACAGACTGTCGTACAATCTGCTGCGACAACATGGAATTGGAAAGCTGTCCTGCCCCCTGCTGGGAAGTTTGAAACTGTGGAACAGCTTGTTGGTACTGGGTGGGTGGTGCTGTACTCTGGTGGTGGTTTCTTGCGATCTGTGCTGCTCCCTGGTGAGGTATTTGGAATGCTGGGCTGGGAACACGGGCAACTGGTGCCACCACATGCAACCCATTCTGCACCAAACTTTCCCTGAGAGCATGTAATTCCGTCGATGTTTGATTTCTGTACTTGTTAAATTCCGAAGCCATTTTAGCAAACTCTTCTTGAGTAGTTATAATGTCCTGAAAATAGGGTTTCAAATTACTAAATTAGGAAGTTTTAATCCTAAAACATTTTCATTGTTTCTGAGAAACAAGAGCATGCAGTGAATTTTTTATGATGTGAAAGCTTTTATACTGTTTATTTGTCACACGGTATTTTAATAACCAACCGATGTTAAGGCATCTACAAGTGACTCTAGTTGTTTGACATCTTCTGTTAGTTGCTGTCGTAACGTGCTCTCTGCCTTTAGACGAATCTCACTCTGAAAACAAAAAAGATCAATTTATTATGATGTAGGAAAGTATCCAGCTATTTTCTAATACTTGATTGTTTGAGGAACGTTGCAAATGGTGACGATGTATTTTAAAATGCCCAAGAAATTCAAAATTTTGAAACTTTCTACAGTAAGTATTATTCAGCAGATGGCAAGTCTGTTATTTAAAAACAACTTTTTACTTAAGCATCTTTAAATTTCACCGCTAATATTACCTGGACAAACAAAAATAAAAATAGACAAACCTCTCTCAGATAGTTGGTGAGTTTAGCTACTGAATCGACCAGTGCTGTAGTATAGCCTGAGAATGTGTTCGGCACTAGTCGATCTGCGGAAGGTTCTCGTCCTGTTTGCCTCTCATAGTCACTTATATTTCCTTCCAGATTACCAAGCACCTAAAATGTTTACATGTAACAGTGATGTTTGGCAAGTTTTCAAAACCGTCATTAAGTCTAAACATATTTTTTGTCGTATCAGCATTTTCTTGTCCTAACAATTGTATCAACGTTTCTTTGTTAATTTAATTATACCTACTTTTCTCAGGTCATCTAAGCTGGATATCTGTGCCACTGAACCTGTGGCCTGGTTGCTGTCTTGAAATTCAGGTTGCTCGGTTGATGGATTGCCCTGTGTTGTGAACGGTTGACTTCTTTTCACTTTAGCGGTGTCATTGATGGCTCCTGCAGTGGGTGTTCCTAAATAACTCCCATCAAGATCTCCAGAAGCCAATACTTCGTCTAAATATACAGAGAAAAATTAATATAGGCTTCTACAATTTGATCGATAAACGACGTAATTCTGACGTGTAATTGTTGATAACCTGCCAAAGGCTGGAACATTAATATTTTGACATTCTCTCTTTTTGTCTGTCGAATGACAGAGTATGTGGTCGTCCACATAAAAAACTTGTAAAAATAGAAACTAAGACAAAACAAAACAGGATAACCATCAAAATAGAAACTAAGACAAAATGAAAATTTCAATTTCCACTCCATGACGTTGTTTTCTTTGATGACATCATGACGTTAGATACCATTGCTATGACATTCGACAGACTAGTAGTTGCACTACTTTTTTCATTATGAAATTTCACTGAAGTGACACTGAAGTCATTAAAGTGAAGCAACTTTGACATTTTTGCAAAGCAAAAATTGTATGTCTCTCAAAAGGGGACCGACAGTAACACAGTTGTATAGTTTTTATGTGATACGACAATGATTGCGATCAAACTCATTACTCCAGAACCAACCTGGTTTCATACTCATCATGTCCATCAGCTTCTTGTCCGCATTGCTCTGTGTGAGTCGGGCTCGTTGTTGTTCCTCCTCTGTCAGCGTCCTCTGCTGTTCGCTCTCAATAAACTGTCTGAATCGGTCCAAGTCAAGTGCAGGTTTATAATGCAGTGGCTCTTCTCCTTCTGACTCTACAAATAGCACAAAATTCTCAAACATCTCAAGTTTCCATTTTTTTGAGATTTTCACGACTCTTCTAGATACTAAGATCATCTGTCTACATTACTGCTGTGTTTCTTTTTATTTTTAATTAAAAGGCAAATACCACTAATATTTTCAAGACGAAAATGTTACTGTGACGTCCTTAAAATATCCGTTATATTTTCATGGTGGCAGATTACTCACCATCTTCAGACGAATTTAGCTCGTTCAGAGCTGTTTTATCCATAACCGACTCGCTAATCTTTTCAAGCTTGGATGGTCCTGAAGAAGTTCCCGGGCACAGCGTTCTGCAAAGGATCAAATTATGATATTGGAATTTCGCCCTGTCTTCACTGTTACTTTTATTTTTGAATCAACAACTTATGACAAAGAATGTGTACATCCAGCCTGCAGACTTCTAATTTTGTTTAACTTTACTGTTAATTTTGTTAGCGTACACTTTACAAGTCACTTATACACTGCACAGGGGCAACGAGATAACATTGCACACGATGATCTGTAATTACCGATCTAGTTCACCATCATCTGGGTGATTAGGTGCTGCAGTCACATTAGGTAGTCCTTTGTACTTCCTGGGATCATCTCCAAATAAGTCACGTACGACTGCCATTGCACGGTCGGACTTTGCCAATACATCCTGAAGCTAGTTTCAGCAGAAAATGAAATATGAGTACAATATAATGAATACTAACGAAGAGCCTTCTTGGGTGTGGCTCATAATCTCGTGACAGAGATTAAAGTAGTTTATTTATGCAGTAGAAAATAATTTCTTCTGTTTTCTTACTGAAAATGTTTAAACAAGTTAATCGTACATATCGTGCACTACATACTTGACTCTGGTCGTACAGAACTTCTCTCAGGACTGCAACAGCTGATTTCTTCACATCATTGGCTTCTTTTTCCTTACTTTTTGCTGCAAGTCGACAACTAATGTGAATAAAAATAATCAAAGCGATTTTTTCCAGTATGAATCTTCCTGGAAATCAAAACACCAAGCTGAAATATCTCACATACAGATGTTAAATAAATGGAATTTCAAACCTTTTGCTATTTTCTTCTTCAGTTTGTCATGTTTAACAAGTTCTAGATTATTGGATTTATGAGACAGTTTCCTCTGAACAATCTCTTCTGGTGACGCCTTGTACACATTCAGGTCGTGGAGAGAATCCTGCAAAACAGGGGTCTGATTTAAACAGTGACATTTGATGAACACTTCGTTACAATGATAAACCTGAAATGAACACGAACTTTAGCCTATTGGTAAAGATTGTATTTCAAAATACTTTGTTGGCCTTAGATACTGTAATACTAAGAATGAAACTTACATCCCATACAGGTTTTCTTGGTCTGGGTTTCTTCGGAGCTTGCTTCTTTTTATCACCTCTTCTATGTAACGGGCTTGAGCCAGGTCTTCCTCGCGTAAACGGTCGATACATTTCTCAAACGTTATGATGTCAACAAGGTAAACATGCGTAAACTATTCAGCGCCGGACCTGAAAATCGTAACTTCTGGTCAATTATTTGTGTGTGCGTGCCCGGGTGCTTATTTCCACTTATTTTTTGTCAAAGAAGAACTTGGTTGACTATGCGTTTGTTTTTGGCGTGACAGGAATAACTTGACTTGTAGATCTACTTCGGGAATTGAGAATTGTTTTCACACCGTTAACTCAACATGTGTTTATTGATATTACACAACTACAAACGATCGCAATTCCAGTTAACAATATTCTCACATCATTTACCACTTTGAAACTTTCAATCTTGTCCAAATAAAGTACATTTTTACCTGAATAAATTGAGAATACAAATATTTTGTTGTCAAATTCCAACTTGAAAAAAGCGCCGGAAATACAAATTGATTACGGAAATGTTAGTCACAGCAAATCTACCTCTTAATTTAGCTTTAATCAAATTAATATTTCGTACATAATTCACGTTTAAATATTTACATTAACTTGAATATATCTTGATAACATTTAATGAACAAAAGTGAATAAATATGGTATTTTTATAAAAAAAAGTTATAAAGGAAAACATTTTGTTTACAGCGTGACACCTGCTAGCAGACGACACCGGCTGATTTGCCCAAACAAGTTTTCTTTGTGTGAAAATAATGATTTAACAAATGATTTGTAAAAGTATTGAACATTAGTCGTGTTAATAACGTGTATTTAGAACCACGGTCACCATTAGGTAAACTGTCAACCATATTTTTAAAGCCCAGATTTCTACTATCTAGATCTAGTTTCACATCAACCCAAGTTGAAAGTTAATTTATCTTTTATGAACCACTAATTTACACAATATGCGGTAAAAAAAGCCTACTTCTCCCAACTCTTTGAGCTGTCACAATCAGGTGAGGGGCTGAATAGGTTCAAACGCACTGACCCTATGTGGGTTCACTTCTAGTGTTTGCTGGTACCAATTTTACACCCTGGTGTCGGGTGATTGAAATTTATCTGCTGACGGCTCCCGGGAACTGAACTCGCTTACAAGCAGTTTTTGTCATCTGTGTAGTCTAGGGGGTGAATATCATTTTTACCTCACATCACTTCCCGCCAATTTAGTCATGAACACTCCCGATAGGGAATTTCACCAGATCAATATTCCATACTTAGATCAACAGAATAAAGTTCCCATGTTACTCTTGAAAGCTGGAAAATATGATTTTGCTTTTTTTCAGTCATGATGTCTTCCCCAACCAACATCAAATACGTTGATATCGACGACGTAATTGACAACTTCAACAATTTTCAAAAGGTAATACAACTACAAATACATTAATGTAATGAATAAAAGAAAAGGCATAATTCATTTACATTTGATTTAAACCATCAGCTACATGGATTTCAATGCAATGTGTTCAAACTTCCTTTGGCGGATCCAGGCGAGTCTCTGGTGTGTGCCTCCGCAACAGCCAAAATTATTTAAGTTTTTTTTTGGGGGGGGGGAATATCACAGGGCACACCCTTCAACCAATTAAAAGTACCCCAGTGTCCCCTTCTATAAGAAATACTGGATCCAACCGTGTTCACATGATCCCTTCTCTTTCACCTAATATCTATCTAAACCGTTGAATACTTTCAGTACACATCGGATGTGGAGAGGGAGAAGTCGCATCTCACTGAACAACTGGCTTCAGTAAAACAACTTTTGACTCAGGCTGATGAACAGGAAAGGGTGAGAAAGCAAGGTACACCACGTTGTGCAGCAAGACTAGAAAATCTTTATCGAATTAGTTGTTTAAGTGTTAAATGGTGCACACGTCTGTCGTAAATGAATCTAAGAACAGGAATTTAAAATGTTAATTTAGTGAAAGTAAATTTCAGTGTATCGTATTGCCTGGTGCATTTTCTCATGTATTAATAGGGGGCTGTATTTATTTTAGAAATACAGGAAATGAAGGCCACACTTGATAACTTACATTCTGTGTTAAACCAAAGATGTGATCTGGAGGGTACGTTTTCTTTCTATTGTAGGGAGAATATGAAGTTGCTGATGTGTGTCAATCCTTATTTATTCTGTGCAATTATGTCACAAAATAATCTGACTAAGTAACTATGTTTTCCAGAAGAAAACGTAAAGTTGAAAGAAGAAATCAAAGATCTGAATAGTAAACTGAAAGGCCAAGCTATGGTTCTCATCCATTTTCTTCTTATGTTTCTCCGTTTCACAATTCATACTTTACTACATTGGGAAAGATTTAGTTACTATGTTGCTTGTAAACTCTTTAAACGTTATTTGAATAGAAGAGAAAGGTAGTTCCAGTTTGCAGCAAACTAAAATAATAGCCAAGATTACTTTGTCTCTAGAAATATTATGTTTAAGTATTTGGAAATTTATTTATAAGGTAGATATTTGTATCGGTTACAGGAAAATGAAAGTAAAGTAGCTTCCTGTCAGGCAGAAATAGAAGATCTGAAGCAACTTCACATGGAAAAACAGGACCAACTTAAACAGGAACTGAAGGAACATGGTTTGTGATCTTAAAATGTTTTAAAAGGATCATTGTCATTTTAAACCTATGCATTAATAATTTGTAAAAATACACTGATGGGTAAAAAGTTAAATCCATAACCTTTGAGGGATATAGACTGTATTAATTTATGTAGTGCCATTTTCAAATGTGCTGTTTTTCTGCCCAGACCACTTTTGATACCCTCTTTCTTTTTAAAGGAGGCCAACCAGTCCCCACCCCCCCCCCACCACCCCACCCGCCCGCTCCTCGGATTAATTCTCCGGGAAACATACAGATATGCCTCCTCATATGGGGTGAAATCACTTCGTTCATTTGAGGTTTTCATTTTTCTTCAGCTGACAGAGATCAGAATGAGCTCCAGAAGGCTGTAGATGGGAAAGAGCAGGAAATAGATGGGCTTAAGAAGCAACTGCAGGAAATGGAAAAGGAGAAGCAAGCTGAACTTATAAAACTTACTATTGAGGTGAGATAAGCAAATGTTTATTCCACCGGCATTGAGTGCACCAGGTAACCACCCTAGTTGGCTCATTGGCACATATGTTAAAGAGTCAACAGAATCAAGATTTCTCCGTCGTCGTTGTCGGCATCGTCAGCGTCGGCATCAGTATCATCATCTGTGCACGCTCGCCCTAACCACACTATTAATCATAGAGACTTCATATTTTACACACATATGCACCTATACCCCCCATGAATTCCCAGCAAATATTATTGGCAGCCATATGCTCCTGGACATGCATTTGATGGAACAAACTTAATATTGACAGTCTTATGCACCTATGTACCATCTTTATTTCTTGTAAATGGTATATTGATGCCACATATATTTCCAGTTTGGCAGTAATATTTGTTTTTCACAGATCACACATTGGAGATTTCATCTTAAACACTTTATTTATATCCATGTAATATTGTGACTTAGATTGTCTTAATTTTTTTGATAATGCCAAATGAGCTCAGGTTCATATGAACCTATTTTTTAGGTGCTTTGCTGTGATCGTATGAATTGTCATCTAATTTTCTTGTAACGGACGGGTTGATTTTATTCTGATAACGAGCATGACAGTTTCCGTTTACATGCGTATAGTACGACAGTAAACTGCTGAAGATGCAGAAGCAGAATGCACATCTACAGACGGCTCATTCAAACAGCTCACATCAAGACCTCTTCAGAAAGGTAGCAGTTCTATTCTTCTCAAGCTAGGTCACATAAAGTTTTCAGAGTTACGGATTAGAAAGACTGTTGCAAATCTATCTTGAATTCTTGCAGACAATACGATTTCCTGGTTCCCTAAAATGTAACATTTCTTTCAATAATTTAATGTATAACTTAATTTTGATTACCACCTGAGCACTCCATGGTATTTTACAGGAATATTGACTTCCCCTTAGATTTTCATGAATTTGTATGCAATAAGGTACTTTTGCTGTGACAAAGCTTTTAATGCAGTCATTCTGGATTTCAGAAATTAATGCATGCCAAAGAAGAATCAAACCGAGAGATTTCTAATCTGAAAAGAACAATATCAGATCTTCAACAACGTCTCCAACAACAGCAGCAGCAACAGAAATCTGGCAATGGGCCATCCAATGCTAAACGGATGAGGCACTATTAGTCTCCATAAGCACGAAACATTATTTAGGCACTCTTAAAAGAAGTGACTAAGTAGACTGACATTTCGCAAGTATCACATACAGTCATACTCGGTTTATTTGATCATGCAAAATTTAATCGAATCAGCTAAAATCAAACTACTGAATTGCAATGCATTAGTTTACCAAATTTTAAAATAACAAAATACAATCGAAGAAGGAGAAAAATCGAAGAAGCTTGAATCGAAGTAACCGGGATTGAGTGTATTGCGTTATGAAATTCATTGTGTAATAGGGATGCCAGTTCCACTCTAGCTGACTCGAAACTCGAGTTGATTTCTCGATTCTATTACAACTCGAGCTGAACCTGAACAGCTCACAGCTCGAAAC
>JBCAUI010387733.1:0-28174 GCA_038406195.1 Haplosyllis anthogorgicola | reverse complement strand
GCAAAAAACGGATGGCAAACAAACGGAAAAAATGACGATATACGGCCCGGCTATCTGATGTATGGCATCACTCGTTTGGCTTTTGAAGGTCGAACTCTTACTGGACGACCAGTACATTCTATTGGAAGAAATGTTACATTTTGTGCGAGTCCATATCTTTCTATCCTAATTTAAGTTCAATTTAACACCGGTTAAATCAATTTTATCGAGGAATTAATTGGGACCCAGTATTTAGACCTTGCCTTCATAACGTTACATTATGTTTCACGCTGTGTCGCGAGCAAGTTTATGACATCGTCTAATTATGTCACTCTTCGTTTGATTACTTTAATGACCAGACACAGATTCGGAATTTCGTCATAAAATCAATCAATTTAGCGGATTTAATGTATTCTAAGTATCAAATTTTTACTCGAAAAAGTAAAAGAAAATGAGCGGGAGAAAAGGAAGAGGTAATGATCCTGTAAAGGAGTCAAAGAAAGGTGAAAGCCAACGCAAAGCAGTGGCTTCGAAAAGAGGTCGTTCAAAGTCAAAGAGCCCAAATCGAAAGAGGGCAAAAACTGACAAGAAAACAGTTAAATCTCAGGCAAAAACTGTAAAAAGGGGGCTGAGAAGCCCAAAAAGGTTTCAGTGGCCAATCAAGAAATTAGGAATTGATGCAGATGAGGAAAAGGTATTCAATTCTGAGCCTGAACCGTTCGGATCTGAATTTGAAGATGATGAGGAGAGAGAAATCTCATTCAACAAAAGCAAGGTGACCTCTAGGCTAGGTAAGATATTACCTGAGAAAGGAGAGAAACCTGTTGCACTGAGCTTTGAAAGCCAGGAGGAGTTCCAGGAGTATTTACGGAGTCTGCCTGACCTCTTGCGAAATGCGCGGGACAAAACGACCGATGTAAGCTCAGACACTACAGACGACTCTGAAAAAGGGTCGGGTAAGGGTGATAATTTAAACAAGTCACAGAATGCTAGTGTGGATGAAAAGTTGGCTGAAATCTGCGGAAATCTATGTGAATCTCCGTTGGATTCGACAATTTATAAACTGAGAAGAAATAAATATGGTAAAGTGGTAGCTGTGGCATTCAAAGGGATGCCGTATAACCCAGTAAGGGAGGAAGAAATTCCTGAAACACCCAGGGTGCTTATGGAATTTTAATTCACCAAGAGGTGGATCAAATTGATAATGGCAACGAGAATGAGGATCACATTCTGAGTAGTAAATTTAATAAATGTGTTTTAATTGCAGAAGATGAAACTGATGATGAGCAGTCTCCAGTGGAAGAGGACCAGCTGTCAACTTCCTGACAAGAATATGACGTGCGGAAGATCGATGATCGATTGAATGACAAGCTATTCACAGTGGAGAAAATGCATGAGCCGAGGGTACCCTCTGAATTTGAGAAGCAAAAACAGAGAGCTGCTGGACACGTCCATGGAGCTCAGAGGACCAAAGCCTTCGTTCAGTGACCTCCAGGTGAGAGTATGCCGCATTATGTCGTTGATGAGTTATATTTCCAATTGGGGGCACATGTACGACCCAAACTACATGAAAAGATATACAGAACGGAAAGTTTGTTGATCTTAGGCAATTATTAAAACGTAAAAAGAGGCAAAATACTGATGAGAATCGATTTCAAATCAAACGTCAGAATGGATACACATTCTTTGTACCCACGGGGGAACACTAATTCTTTCATTAATTCTTTCAACCGGTGGGAGGATGCTTTCAGGGTCTATGCAGGGATTTATACTCGGGCTAACACTGACAGAGCAGCTGAAATGTTCCAGTACATCATTATGATAAGACAGGCGTCCTACACTTATAACTAGGAGAGTGTGTATTCTTATGACATCGATCTAAGGGATCTAATGGATACTTTCCCCAAGAGGAATTGGGCTGTGACGTATCAGCCTGCTTGAAATCTCCATATGAATGGAGTGGCTCTATTGTCTACGAAAAGTTCCCACGCTCAAGGGGGGAGAGCTGGGATGACCACCCCGCAGCAGAGATTCAAAATCAAGGCCTGCTGGAAATATAATAAGGGTGAATGCCAAAATGAGAGTTGCAAGTTCGAACATAAATGCTTGTACTGCAGTAAGAGTAATCATGGCACTTTTAATTGTAGAAAAAAGGAAAAGCACCAGCCACACAAATCAGATGAAAAATAGGCATTTGGTACTAGGCAGTTTTGAATTTGTTAATGTTGATAGAATTTAGATGCATTTGCAGATCCCATACTCGAATTCCAGAATTTCAACCTTAATGAAATAGTAACACCAGTTGATGTGATTGAATTGGAAAGGCTTTTGAGAGAAAGCCATCTGGAGGAGGAAGAGATGAGATTTTTAGTCAATGCTTTTAGGTTTGGCTTTCCAATAGGGTATGAAGGCCCCACAGATAGGAAAATGAAATCTAAAAACTTGAAACTAACCTGTGGCACAAAGACAGATTTGTGGAACAAGGTAATGAAGGAAGTACAATTGGGTCAATTTGCTGGTCCATACGATGAACCACCCTTTGGGTATTACATACAATTGCCCATTAGCTTAGTCCCTAAACAAGAACAAGGGAATACTAGGCTGATATTTCATCTCTCATGTCCTGAAAAGGAATCGGTGAATCATTACATTCCCAAAGAAAAGTGCACAATAAATTACAAGGATTTGGACCACACAATCAGACTTATAACTGAGGTGGCGGGTAACTGCAAAAAGCCATGTTATAGGGCTAAATCTGATTTCACCACGGCGTTAAGGCAATTGCCAATAAGAGTGAAAGACAGAGCATGGCTGGTAATGATGGCACATCATCCAAGCACTGATAAAAAAAATTATTTTGTGGACAAATGTTTGCCTTTTGGGAGCAGCATTAGTTGCCGTCACTTCCAAAGATTTTTGGATGCTATTGAACACGTTTTCCGTTTCAGAATGGGTAGCAAGGGGAACAATTACCTGGATGATTTTTTATTCATAACGCTATTGAGTTGTGTCTGCAATGGCCATTTGGAGATATTCCTGAATATCTGTAAGAAGATAAATTTCCCAGTGTCGTTGAAGAAGACGTTTTGTGCTGAGCAGCATAGAATATTATTTGAATGCTCTTGGACCTGCTGAATAAGATGGTTTGCATCCCGATAGAAAAAGAAACAAAGCTTTAGAGCACCTCATGGACATTATCAAATCGAAAAAGGTGACAGTTCTCAAACTTCAACAAACAACGGGCCTGCTGAATTTCCTGTCAAAGAGCCATAATTCCAGGCAGGGCATTCACCAGGAGAATGTATGTGAAATTCTCACCAAAGGGTACCAAAGTGAAACAACACCATCACATTAGAGTTGATAGTGAGCTGAGAGCTGACTGTGACATGTGGGTGGAATTTTTAAAGGAAGAACGTAATCTCTGCCATCCTTTTATGGATTTCAGTAGAGTACTGATTGCCGATGAGATCGATTTTTATACTGATGTGTCCAAAGCTGAAAAGCTGGGGCTGGGATGCTATTTTGATGGTAGATGGACGTTTGCAGCCTGGCCAGCCGATTTTATAAAGGATCTTGATCCTAGCATTGAATTTCTCAAACTACTAGCAGTAGCCATTGCAATCGAACTTTGGGCTGAAAGTTTATCTAACAGGAGAGCCGTCATTTTTTGTGACAATCAGTCAGTTGTGAGCATGGTCAATTCAACGTCATCATCTTGTAAATTTTGCATGCGACTAATTAGAATAATAATGTTGACCAGCTTGCGTTTCAATGTCAGTTTTTTTGTAAGGCACGTACCGGGCAAGGACAACATCTTGGCCGATGCGCTATTGAGACTCAACCTGGTCAAGTTCTTTGAAGCTGTGCCCCCACACGTGAGGCACTGCCCACCACCCCTACCGGCCAAACTGTGGCCGCCAGAGAGATTCTTTATTTAAGTAACTGGCAAGTATGCCCACTGATAGATTAATTTCATTGACAGGCAGCAGGTACGATTCTAGGAAAGGGTTGTCAAACTCTAGCAGTTCTGGAAGTTCACGATTGTCCAGTCAAGAAATAATGAACACAATCAAAAGATTGAAGAGGCAGCGCTACAGACAATCGACCCTCGATCTATACGATCGCATCTGGAGACAATTTAATGAATTCTTTATCAGGCTTGACGATCGACCCAGAACCTGGGAAGAGAGAATTAATTTCTATATTGGTCATTTAGCAGGTCTGAAAAGGGATTCTAAAACAATACGTTCATACACATCAGCAATCAAGGCTGTGTTGGAGGATGATGGAATAAAGCTTAATGTGAATGAGCTTCTCATCGGCTCTTTAACGAGAGCCTGTAGAGTCCAAAATGACGTAGTAACTACACATCTTCCAAGCGATAGGAAATTCTTAGGTGTCCTACTTGATGGGCTGGAAGATATTTTGGACATGCAACCATACCTGCTACTTCTCTACAAAGCTCTTTTCTCAATCACGTACTATACCTTTTGCGCATTAGCAAATTGACTGAAAGGAGTCACGCAATTAAAGCGATTGACATACTGGAAGCAGAAAACAAAAAGAAATTCAAGCTAATTCTTAGATCATCAAAAACACATAGCAAAGGTGAACGCCCCCAGAGTGTCACGATACATGATATTGATACTGAACTACCAAAGGGTATGGCCTTTGAGAAAAGGCACTGTCCCTATGAATTGCTAAAAGAGTATTTGGATTACAGAGATGAATATTTGGGACCAGAAGAACAACCTTTTATTTTCCGGGATGGCACAAGAGTCAACGCAGACCATGTGCGTAATGTCTTGAGAACGTCGATAAAAAATTTGGGTCTAGAAGTCGAAGACTACGGAACCCATAGTTTCAGAATAGGCAGGGCAACGGACCTGCAACAAATGGGCAAAAGCATTGATGAAATTAAACTGAGGGAAAGGTGGCGCTCAATGTTGTCTTTAAGTACATTAGATACTATTGAACAAATATATAATACAAATTAAAATTTTTACTTCCAGCAAGGGTCGGAGCAGTAAAAGACTTCTGGCTGGTTGGCGATCAACCTTTGGCCCATGGACAACATTATCTACAAGAGTGGAAGCATACAGGTTCCTACATTAATGCCAACTATGATGTAATTGGCCTGGCCCCATTGTTGTGGAGTGATAATCCAAGCCCAATGAGCCGCATTGTAAATGTGCAAATTGTGCAAATCAAAATGTTACTATTTAATACCCCCAATACTGCACTTCTAACTTGTATTTAATATTTATCTGCAGCATCGGTATTGTCTTACTATTGTTAGTGTTTTTGCAGCATTTATCATTTAAATATTTGGTGGCGTATTTTTGCACAAAGGAAGCAATAATTAATTGCTCATCTCGTGCTTGGGCACCTGAATTACATTGGAGTTACAATCCTCCATGTCTGACATGTCTGTTTTTCTGGGCTTGGGCCCAATTACCGTATTTATTCTATTATTCATTTTATCTATGCATTTTTGTGCTGGCGGTTAAAGTAAATAAACTATTATCTATCAATCTAATTCGCTTTATCTGGTCCTTTATTTCCTTTACGATAAAACCAAAACATTAGAAATATACAGTTGTACCCGTGACAAAATAGATCGAACCGGCCTATTTTCGAAGAACTGATGAGTGTTTGAACCACAACTGAAGTCCTGAAATTGGATGCGGCTTCATCGCTAAACACAGTGATTATTTTGTCCAAGTCACATGTCCTTGATAATCAGATTTGAGGCCCGGTGTTTCAGATGTCACAAATCCTTTTGATGACGCACTCTTTCCTAATTAGGGTGCATTGAAGCAGCTTCATTATAGCCTGTTGGTTGTACTTGGATGCATGCTAAATTAAGGATTAAGTATGTAATTTACCTTGATATTTTATGCCTGAATGCCCCACTATTCATTCCAATAACTATTGGATTGTTATTGAAGAAGATTCCCTCTAGGACGTAGCACGTGCAGATATCACTATGAATCTCTTTTCTCTTTTGATGTATAATTCAGAGCATTACATCGGGTAATGTGGTGTACCATGTTCAACCAAGATAAAGACGCGTTGACTCTGTGTTGTTAGATTTATAACAATGACATCATGAAGAGTAAGCTAACACGGTGTCTAAGATGCCTGATTCTCAAAACGCTCATATCAACCTGATTATCACAGACAAAAATGAACGCTTTCACCTATCAAACGCATTATCATTATTTTGCTTGATAAAAAGGGACCTATCGAGATGTTAATATACATTTGTACAATTGTATCCGTGACAAGGTTAACAATAGGTTTATCTCAATTTATTACACCAGTGAATGGGTCCAACCAAATATACAGGTCGAATGTTATGAACTACATCAATTGCAATCAATTCATACACAACTTTTCTCAACATTCCGATTTCATGCGTCTCAACTTAACATTGGGCACGAAAGAATAGTGCACCAAACAAAAAAGTAACGTTCTGTGGTTAAGTGCCACGATAAATATACTTTATTGGATACACTTTTCATATTGATCGGTTTAGCTACAGTTGTCAAAGAAATACAGAGCTGCAGTAGCTTCCTGAATCTTCAGGGATGGTGGAATGTTGGTCATCAAGCCTTGAGGCCAGAAAAATATCCACAGGAAGTTGTTGGTTTAGTTACAGTTGTTACACAGGAGAAGAACCGAAGCTTCCTCTGTCCCATTGTTCTGGAACATTGATCAGACAAATGGTCTTTTTGCTGTTCTTTTTTGTTGAGGTGCATGTCATGCAATGCAGTAATCTGTAATTTTGGCAACATTCGATAATGGTTCACATTGGTTCATTCCAAAGAAAATGATTTCATTTTATTTTTAGTATGAATACGTATATGTATAGGTTGGAATACACTGGAGAAAGGTTGAAAACAACATTGTTTTGTGCGAGTGCGGGTGTCGTACATGCTGCCCCTGGCGGCCGTCTGCTTAACATCCAAACATGCTAATGTAGGAATTCTCCTGTCAATCACATGAACTTTGTTTAGAATGCAGTTAAACGATATAATATTTGAAAAAAAGTTGGTGATTTTGTGTCAGAACATTATGCTCCCTAAACTGAACACTAGTGAATTAATATACCGAAACTGTCAGCGGTTCTTGATCCTTGCAAAGTGAGATATTTAAGAACGAAAGCGTTAAAGTGAAACAACCACATTATATAGGACAAAACGCGTAACACAGGCAGAAGCTTAACAAACTAAAAAAATACCCCAGAAACCTTAACTTTGCCAATCAATTTACATGGGAAGGTGCCACAGGTAGCTATTTGTACAACGCTTTACTTACACAGTGAGAAATGAGTCAACTTGTTGAAAAAGAACCCCAGTCACCTGTTATTTTCACTTCTTAATAATTCATTCTTGTTTACAGGTTTCAAACAAAAATTATAGACTAATCAATCCTTGCCTGTAAACAAAACAGAGAAAAATTAATAGCACTGTCTCTTTTTTAAGCCTTGAATTTGTCTAATGATTCATGTCATTGATTATATCTTTAGGCTGCATGTTTCCAACAAGGAAAACTGATGTTTTTGTCGTTTCTTCAATTTAGATATCGTTATGTTTAGCCAGTGAACTGCTGAGCACGTTTCTTTTTACATTTCCTCAATATTTGTGTATTTAGTACCTATATGTTACGATTAAAGTGTTTAAATGCCTAGAAAGTGATGCATCAAATTTACAAAATGACATTGCATTTAAACAGAGTTAAATCTGAATGGATGACCATAGAATAAAAATGCAAGTAATTTTAGAACAATAGAACTCCATGCTGTCCTTGGATGTGCTGCGCAGGAGTTTTTGTTGTCACACATTGCCAAATGACCATATCTGATGTGTCAGGGTAGACACGGTTTGGTGACAGAGATATCCATGGAAAGAGGCAAGATATCAGTGTTAACACCTGTTAAAGGGGTTGTTCTCCTTTCCATTTTGATCGCCTACCTCCCTTCCGATGTATTCTTACAGATTATGAGGTCAGATTTCATGAACTTTGCCATTAACATTTTACAACAGGTTTTTTTTCACTGATTTTAATCCACTTTTTTCTTCAAATGGTAAGTGTCGTGGATACCAAAATACTTAATTTATTTTTATGTTTATACGTTTCTAAACTTTTGTTTCTTTCAATGTTAGGAAATGCAGAATGTTATGTAGAACAGCTCTCAACAAGTGACGCAACTTGTGCATTTTCATTCAAGCGTGGACTGTGTCCCGCTGATAACATACAATTTCAATCGTCGGTGAACTCTGCATGTGACATGAAATGTGTCATCCTCATCCTATGATTTAGTACCTGAACTGGAACCGTCGGAGGCAGGTGAGGGTCAAGCATCGCATCCACCTGTGTGTGTAACCATTCATCTGTAACCTTAGTGGAGTTTCCGACCATATGTCTGCCATATAATTAAAGTCTAATTAAATTGATACCACTCATTTAGCAATAGTTTGCGAAATAATATTGCGGTAAAGTAGAATTCAACAAATGGCTATGTGCTTGGATGCAAATATGAAAATAAGATTCATTTAACAATGACTTCATGAGTAATTAGGACCGAGAATAATGAGTTATGTAAATTTTCTCTGGCAAATGAACTTGTATAACAGAATATTAGAAGGACATGTGATTATTTGTTGATCATGCAACAAAATGTACAATTGCCATTACATAAGGTTTTAACCTTCGTCTTGGAATCTGACTATGGTTGACAAACATTCAGGATTTTTATCCAAATGACATTTTAACACAACTTAGAACATTTAATGTTTCAAACGTATGAAAAATGTGTACGTGCCAGAAAATGCTAGAGATTAAAATTCTACATAAAAAGTGACTAGTGGCCAAAACGGCTACAGAGATTCGTGAGGACGCTGGCACCCAATCAGATAATCGTGGCAATAATTCAGCTGTGGATCCAGAAATTTGCCCAATGACTTAAGATCTTTGCGGACCCACGTCGCTTGTCCACCAGGATCCGCTGCTGGGTATTTACATTTGTGAGCCCCTTCTATCACTAGGTGGATATAAATGTTCCCTTACAAAAGGAAAGAATAAAGATATACAAAGAGCCACACTACTCCAAAAACTCAAATTTAGTAGACAATATTTATTTATCCAAATACTATTACAGATAATTATAGTCCGAATCAATTAAAATCTTGGGTGGTCGACGTCCAGTCATGCTAACAAATTGCAGAGATTGTGATCGTTACACAACAGATGTGCATAGGATTACAGTAATATGATTAGGCTTGATTGTATCGTCATAAACTGCTTTGAAGTCTCCATACAATAGTGTGTGTTACGAAATGGAGTAAACTACATGGCTTAAATTTAACATAGTTTTGACTTTACATTACATTACATTTTAACGGCAATTTGTTCCTGAGTCATTGACATGCTGTCTGCCTTAAAATGTTCTTGTCCAATTTAATTTTGTTTTTCTGTGAAAGCTGATTATCTCTCCCTTCTGTATCAGACAATCAGCTTCGGGTTTGCAGTTTCAGATGTCACAAATCCTTTTGATGAAGGACTCCTTCTTAATTAGGGTGCATTGAAGCAACTCTATCTTAGCCTGTTGATTCTATTCAGAATCATTCTCAATTAAGATTAAGTGTGCAATTTGTCTTAATAATTTTCTGCATCAATTCTTCAACATTTATTGTTTCTGCCTGCTGGTTTTTTAAAAGGACTATTTGCTATAAATCAGGACCAGTACGTATGAATTACGACTTTTGTATCAACCTGTTCACAATAATTCATACATGAGCACATTTCCAACCACACATTTCATTGTTGGTGCCATAGTCGAGGGCCAGATACGTTCCATGGTTTTTGCCTACCCTTGCACTTGTAAAGATTATTATTAGCCTCGTTCTTGGGAACGGGCATTAAGTGGTTGGTCGATGCATCAGAAATATGTACATTTGCACGTTTTGAACACCGAATGTCTCTGGACCCCAACCCCCACCCCATCCCCCCACCCCACCCCAGATAGGAAAGTGCATGGGCAGCAGTTTCAGACTCAATGTGGAATGGCATGGGACCGGACCCCCTCCCCCCTCCAAATAGGAAAGTGCATTTCTAGGCATTTCAGATCATTTTAGACATTTTGTGAATTTCTCAGTGTATTTTGCTAAGGGACAAACAGTGAGTTGAGGGAGGTCTTAAATTGACTATAACACCTAATTAGGCATAACTCATTACTTTAAATGGGATATCTAAGTAAATCATCACTTTAAATCCACTTTAAGACCTAATTGGGCAAAAATTGTTACTTTAAATGGGATATATAAGTAAATTGTCACTTTAAATGGACTTTTATACCTAAAGTGAGAAAATTGTTGATGGTTGATTTTAGATTTTCTACTGGGTTTTGGGTATGGGGTTGGGTGGGGGAGAGAATGAGGCTGTACTCCAACGGGATATCTTGTTGATGTAATTTGTTCAGAATTTTGTTGAGTTTGAAAAACAGAGAATTCTGAAATTCTGAATTGACATGTTGCCTTAACCCTTTCAGCTCTGAGAATTTGGGCAAATTTCTCACTAGAAAAAAACCCAGAAAAATGATGAGTTTGGGGAAAAACATTCTGACAAAGTTAATAACAATACTAAAACACTTTCAATGGTGTGTCTTTATGATACAGTTTTCTCTTTGGGAAAAGGAGTTTTTGGTCTATACATCTAGCTTATACTCCTCAAGATACAAAAGTGATTCCAATTTTTCAGTGATTTTTCCACAAAATTTGGACATCCAGGCAACATTTACGTATTCTCATGGACTGAATTTTATTTGATAGCCTTTCTAAAAAATATGGTACACTAACTCATGTGTTAACTGTAGAATGCTACATCCTATGCATAGAAATGAATTGTAATCTTTGCAGTAAAAAATTATGAAAAAATACCCCTCCATACTGAAATAGGCTATATTTTTACATTGTCTCTCTGCATACATGCAGCACCCCTGTGTGTATGGCAGGTTGGTTGTAATATTTCTATGTATAGACTACCTTCATATCAGTAACTTCATATAAACTTGGTCACACTTGGCAGTTCCCTTCATGTTATAATATGCCACATGTTTCTGGGGATGATACAATGTTTTCTTGACACGGTTATTTTGTAGCATACGCACATAAACTTATCTAGTATAACGTATCCCAAGCAAGTGAGTTTAGATTTTCTTTTCCAAGATGGAAATCAGGCTAATAGACTGAAGTGGCAAGTATATCAAGAGAAAAGCTCAACTGGGGTGATACGGACCGGCCTTCACCATATATATTGATTATCCGTCGCGCTTAGCAACGCAAAAGTAAATTTGTAAAAAAAATTACATTGTGACCTTGGATTGTATCTGGTGCAATTGACTACTGAATCCACCAAAAGCGAATTAGTGTCGCGCTTTTTTCTGATCGAAATTGTTTCGATTTGATCGCATGTGTTTTTCGCGACGTTAATAAAACACTGTTGGAAGCCGGTTCTTGCTGCTACCAGTAAGGTGATATTTCAACAGTTTGGAGAGATCAGTGCATTTGAAAAATAAAATGCGGTACGTGATGTAGGGCTCCAGACATCATCGTACAGACGTCGACCTGGTGTGTAAACTGTTACAATTCTTTAAGTCAGGATCAATTTCTCTTAACTTGCTGTCTGTATCTATGCGTTCACGTTCACAAATACTCAGTTCGTCAACCCTTCTGTGATCAATGCGCATGTGATTACGCTACAGGTAGTTCGAAAAGAATCTTTCAAATTGTTTCAAAATAATACCTGCCACCTGTTAGTTTCTCTCTTAAATAAAGTATTAATATTTAATAAGGCAAGTATCAATAACAGCAAAAAGAAAGCAGCAAATAAAAACGATTATAATTGTGTGCAAATATAACTTCTTTTCGACGTTTCTTCGATTGTCTGTTCTTTTGTAAATCTATTGTTACATTTTAGTCTGTAATGTTTGAAACATTTGAAAGTGAAAAGATAATTATTGAAATGACTGAAAGTGTAAAATACATTTTGCCAGCCGTTTCATTTTGCTGGTTTGTTGCTCTTTCAGACATCTTTCACAAACAACGAGGTCAGACTGGTATTTTCAAGCAAACAATATTATTGATGAAAAGCAAAACCGTTGTTAATATTAAAATACTAATATCTCCCAAAACTTTGATCAGAATGTATGAAGCAGAAAATTGTAAACGGTTGTAATTAGAGACAATAATTTAATGACTTTCTAATTATGCACAGGAACAATGACCTATTTAGCAACTTGAGTGGACGTCAAGTACAAAACAAGTTGACCATAGGTCAGTCCAAGTGTCCAGATGGTCGGCTTTCAAAGAGTGAAATCCCCTAAGTCTTTATGCAAGTGTGGCTTTTAAACTTAATCACACGGTTTGTCACACCCTCTCTGTTTTCCTGAGAGACATTTCATTCTTCTAGTAACTTTTATCTGGAAAATATTGACATCTTGAACAGCACATTTCAAGGTTTATTGTTCGAGGGATATTTCGCGTTTGATCATACATGATACCTCAGGGAGCAAACTTTTCTTTTGTTAAACTAAAATTGTGCTATAATTTTAGTAAAAGAGATATTATAGAACAATATCATTAATATTTATGATGTTTTGGTCACGACATTATTTGAAAGTGGGAAATATTTGTAAGTTTTGACTACATGAATACCTAAGTCTGATCTAAATCTTCATAAGTCATAAAATACAGGGAATAGATCTACATGTAATTTTATAATAGTTACGATTTTCGAGGGTTTTCGTGTGTTCTGAACAGTGATTGCAATATAAGTTTTCCGATTGTACCTTTTTAGGGCTTGGACAAAATACTGTTAATGAAACAATTTACATCTTCATTAACGTTTCAAGTGAAAAAAGGGATTAGGAACACAATTAGTTATAAAAAGGTCATCTGTCAATTTTTTATGTTACGTTTGTCTCACATGAGAACAAATCTATTGTTTCCAACATGTTGCTGCTTCAGATCGTCAGCTCGACATAAAGGTGAGAAATGTGCAACTGGCGAATGTGTGCTTTTGAGGGGTAACATTTCTCAAACAGAAACTAAACCCTCCTGTTAACAGCACGACTACCCTGACGGTGCATTTACGGGCAAGGGCATAGTTCAGATCGTTCGAACTATTTCAAATGCCAGATACTGTTCCTTAATTTTGTTACTTTGCCATTTCTCGATCTCACTTGAGCTCTGTGATATTTGAGTTTTAACACCACAGATGTATTGTTCTTTCACTCAGCCTATTGTTGTACTGGGATTGAAACACACTATTGTGATCAACAGAATGCATGTTTGTTAATATTATCCGTGTGACGTTATGGTTATGGTTATCTGATTTATATAGCGCCTCTCCACAGATTTCGCATCGTACCAGAAGTGCTTTACAATGTTCACTTGTGCAAGGCCATTCATGTTGTCGTTCCTTTATGAGGAGGAGCCACCTCCCCCCCCCCAGATCAACTCCCTGGGGAGCATTCAGGTGACATGGCAGCTATATCCACATTCCTGCTTCGGTGCATCAATTGGGGGAAACACACATTGTTTCTGCACTCACCTTGTTGCACACTCCTCTCTCTCATGTTTGGTCACCAAGGTAGAAGTATGTTGGTTTGGCATGTTCCGATGGTCCACATGTGTTCTTTTATGTGCACCAATCACATAGGCATGATAGTACACGCTGCAGCCTTTTAATGAGTCACAGACCACTCTAACTCCACATTGTTAATTTTGTGCTCAAGGAAATTATTTTGTAGCTAAGCGGCACCACCTGGACTCAAACCCACGATGTGTTTATTCAAAGTCCAACGCGTTAACCATTCGGTCACGTATAGATATTACATTAAAAACCGAAAACTCGCATGCATAAATTTCTATCTGAGGGTGAAGTGAAACCAATTACCGATAGTTGTGTTGTAAGGGATTTATGAGTTTTTGACTCCTGATTTTTTGTTCTGATGGTTTGCATTTAAACATTACCAAAACTACTTGAAATTATTTTTGCAGGAAAACATCCTGTAAAATTCTTCTTTTCCACCATTTCAACAGATGACATCACCCTCAAGCTATTTCGTCATTTAAGTTACTGCAGTTATTGAATTTTTACATACACTGAGCAATGCATATTTATTTTGGCTATAACCGTGGATATAGGGCAGGTGAGTGGTTAAATGGGCATCTGTTCTGATCAACTATTCAACTGCATCCCTTGTATTTAAAGATATTTCACAGTGGTTGTATTTTGAAATTAAATAAATGAAATAGTTATTGCATGGTGCAAAATTATGGGTTTATGTATACAAAATTTGTTGTCTGTGCACAGTCACCCTGAACACACTACTGATCATAGTGACTTCATATCTTATACATATATGCTGCTATGTCCCATCTCAAAGCCTAGCAAATATTATGTTGCTATGACCATTATTATCAAATTGGCAGCCATATTTGTATTTTTCTTTGAACTTTATTCATAGACACACAATTAAAGATACAGACTTAATATTTTGCAGTCAAATGCATCTACATACCCTCTTTATATTCTGTAAAAATTATATTGATGCCACTTATACTTCTACTTTGGCAGCCATATTTGTGCATTTTTCATTGATCACATTGGAGATTTGATCCTAGACACTTTGTATTCTTGTGATATTGTGATGTGATATTGTGACTGAAATTGTCTAAGTATTTTGATAATGCCAAATGAGCTCAGGTACATCTGGACCTATTTTTTGAAACTGGAGACCGTTACTGTCAAAAACCTGTTTGTTGATTTCTGTTGACAAAGATTCCGGATTTCCAGAGGTTTTATCTTACTGAATGAAGACACAGGGTGAAATTAATACAAATCCTGAGCTGGTATTCGTTTTCTAAGGATATTAGAGGTTCTTTTCAAAGTCCGAGTAAAGAACAAACATAACCTTTGCTTTCGTGACCCAACATTTAATGTAGTACTTTTGTTCTGAGTATCCGCTTCAGCTTGCGATAAAATCTGCTTTTAGTTTGATGTTATATTGACACGCGAACGATACGAGTAAAAATGTGCTGCAGCTTCCTGGATCTTCGAGAATGATGGAATATTGGTAGTCTAGCCTTGAGGCCAGGAAAATATCCACAGGAAGTTGTTGGTTTAGCTACAGTTGTCATACGGAAGGATATTCTGAAACACTGAACAAAGCGTAGAATTGTGACGAAAATAACGCTTCAAATTAAAATGTTCAGAAATTACGTTATTAAATGATCAACCTAAAAGTAAATTTTTAAAGTCTGTGGCAATTATAGTGAAACTTTGTGTAAATGCGATTTCCTCATCTTTGTCGTTACATTTAAAATAATTTTTATCACACATAATTGGTTTACTGTTGTCAGTAATTGCAGGGACAATGTCTTAGTCTGGCAGAATACAATGCATATCCTCATACATCTACGAACAAATTGTTTAAATGTACCTAGCTTTGTACAGAATTTTGCACCAATTAGAAAACTGCGTGTGGTTTTAAATAAATTATGGACAACCGCAGAAGTAACACCTGTCCTGATACCTTCCCGTAAGGAAAGGATGGTCCAACCCTCAAAAGTATCATCAGCTGCCCTCTAAGTCATACGCTTGACGAATGGGAGGTTCACATTTCAGAAAATCTGCCCCTTTCTTTGTATCTGGTGCCTTCTGTTATTTGACAGAATCAAAATATTGAACTTTATGTCAATTTGATTTATCAAACTTTTGTATCTTCATTAGCCAAAACCTCATTTGTTAACTATTGTAAACATCGGTTGACACTTTCATATTCTTAATCAAACATAATGGTATTAGTGAAGAGTAATTTGTTTTCACAATAGCACGTCTTTCCTTCGAGGAAATAAGATCTTTCCTGCAACAATCGGAAACTGAATCATTTTTAGAAGCAAGAAACAAAGTTTATATATGGAGTTTATTCGCTGCAGTTGCTTTTTAAGAACTGTTTCATGAACTCTGTGGTTCGTATCATACTTGTACGTATACACTAACAAAAATAGTACGATTGTATATATTTATTTACAGTCTTCAATAACATGTTATAGATCTAAGTTGAAGCAATTGGTCCAACCAATCATAATACTTCTTCAGGACTTTAATTTTTTTATATTTAAATTCGTCCATTCTGTACACTTTCTTGAAACTCTTGATGCTTAAAATTGTTTCAAGCGTTCTGGTTTTCAATTCAAGATAGGATAACGAGGAGGGAATGAAATGTCGCAATCCTCATAAAAGTTGCTCAGACTCTTGTAGATAAGGGCTGACTATGATGCATGAGTTCCTGTGCAATTGTTTCTTTGCATGTTGAATTCACTGACCAGGAAACGTACAACAATACACTGTCAATGGCAGTGATTCATTCGAAGTGATTAATCTTGGGTTTCTTGGCTTTGTTCTTGTTTTGTTTTCCATCGTTGATTTTTGACATGTCACACATTCTGTGATCTTCGATTCTTTGTGACAAAAACATAATTAAATATCAGGGCTGTACTAACTTGGCTTCATGGAAAGGTCTACAACTAAACTGTTTTAAATGCAGAATATTACATATTTTTGAGCAAGATGTCAAAGTGCACTGCCTAGTCGCAGTAGACTTCCAAATTTTGCACATTTTTGTGCGGTACAGAAAAACTACGCGGACAACAAGAGAATGAGCTTTGGTTTCATTAACTTTGCAGAATGATCTCGAAAATACAATAACGAAAGCCTTAAATACGAACAATAGTTCGGGACAAATATTTGAATGCTCAAACGGTTCATTTTGTTTACCGATCGTTGCAACAGGTGATGTATTCCCAAAAAAATTCAGGGCATCCCACCACTTACGCTTTACGCGCTATTGACAGCAAATGGTTTCAATATTGAATTTGTACGCATGATAGATATTTCTATATGACTATTGTTTTATATCCTAAGTTGGTACGTGAACTGGAACACTTGAAGCAGGTGGGGGTCAAGCATGGCGTGTGTCCTAAAAACTAATCACTCATACGAAACAAATGCTTGTTGCTATCAATCTAATAAATTGATACTTTTCTTTTACTATGTTTAATGAGTTTATATTGTGCATTTTTTAATGAATTGACTTAATGTCGATATGATGATTTTAATGTTTAATTTCTGCTAAACATCCAAGAATACAATATGCCACAGTACATTGACGGACAGTCACCAATGCATCGAAATCGACTAGATCGTGGTAGTGAATTCATCGGAAATGAATTTACGTTAATACAATACTATTTAGCGAAATAAACTTTTCAAAACTTCATTTTTACGATGATAGAGAGATATTTAACAAATTGCAGCATGCAACTGCACATGCATATGATTGTAAAAATACATAGAGTTATTTTATGGTCCGTTTTATGTTTGTCATTTTTATTCTGGGAATGTAGCTTCCATTCTGAAGAACAGAACACAATGCCTAAAAATAATAACTCTAAAGTCTTACGACTTCGTAAGAAAATAAATGTTAAAAACAAGAATTTCAAGTGAAAATGGCGAGCGTAAAAGTTTCCGTAGATTCTGTATTTGTTTGAAGTGTAAGATAACCTTTCACTAAGTAATTCTATGGTTTTGGTGCGATTGGCTGTAAATAATGTCAATTGTTATTCATCATTAGCCCTCTGGTCATCAATTGGTGATCAATTGAATACATCAGCAGTTCTAAAGAGATCAGAGTAAAATCCTAAATGTGAGGCCATCAAGTGTGGTACTGTGGATGTCCCAGTGTGATGCTGTGCATATATGCAACAAATGGCATAGCGACCCACACTGAGAGGAAAATTACAGACCCCAGCACCGAATCCCTACAGGCAAAGTACCCATCAAGGTTGGTGGGAGCCAATTAGAGATTTCCAATTAAAGAGCTAATCCTCAGATGACTCTATCCAACAGGCTCTGGGACGCTTTGTCACCAAATTTGTACTAATTAGTAACGAGGCTGAGTTTGCATTTGTTTCATCAAGACAAAATAAGGCAATTCATCACGAGAACTAATCTGAAGTGATCTTATTTAGTTGATGTTTATATTAAACACTTACAATGGACTCTGACTTTGGTGTGTGTCGGCCATTTGAGTAAAGGTCCAATGTTAAGTAGAAGAAAATAAAACAAAGAAGTCAATCTGAGAAAAAGGACAAAAGTTTCCCAGGGACTTATATTAAAATGTACACGAAGCATTTGACATGTGTCGGTTGAGGAATCCATTCCACAAAGTTTTGTACCCAAAACAAAAATCAAAATCATTTAAATCCAACAACGTTTCTTTGACGTGCACATGGACATACGTTAGCTACAATGAAAATCTGTATTAGGCCCGTTAATCGATTACCTTACCATAAATTCTAAATGAACAAACACTTCAAAGCCGATTCATTAGACAGTGTTTAATTATCCTAACACTATTACAGGTAATTATTGTCCAAATCAATATTTTAGGAGGTTAAAATCTGAGCTGGTTGCAGTTCAATCATGCTAACAAGTTGCAGAGGTTATGATCATTACACAACAGATGTGCATCTCTGTGAGATTACAGTAATATGATTATCTTGATTGGTTAATTCCATGCTGTTGACTTTGAAGTTGACATGCTACAGTAAGAGAACATAACATTTGAAAATTACAAATACGGAAAATGTTTCCTGAGAATATTAACTTTCATGTGGTTTCCAATGTTTGTCTTTTGTAAAGTCAACTCTCACGAGCCGTAGTGCTCGCTTGCTCTTAGACTGAGACTAAACCAAGAAAGACTTGCCGTATTAAGCATGAACTTGTCAGTTAAAAAAGTTTTATGTTCCTGTGTGTATTGTTTTTGCAAGCTTGTGCAATAGAGTTCTATTTCAGGGCAATCCTACTAGATTTTTTCTTATTTAATTGGTTGCCTAATAAGGTAAATTTGCCTGATCATGGAAGCAAAATAGATAAGAAAAACCTCTAATGTTGTTTTAACCCAACAGATTTTGGTTACTTATTTTGGTTACACATGCAGGACGGGATCAGTAAGACATTTGCTCTTCGTTTAGGCGACTAACTAGAAATAAATTTTTCTGTTGAAAGATTATCGAAATTAATACATTTCATGTATGATTGTAGTCTAATTTAAATTAGTTATTGGTAAAAAAATAAATATTTCTCTGTTGGAGCTTGCAATGTGACCCACACATGATTATATTAATGATATTCTATATAGGATTTTCGTCCAATTAACAGAATAATTATTGATTGATCAATTATGGACAATAATAATATTGATGAAATGTATTTCATTTTTAAGTGTCCAACTGCATGCAACAATTATGAGCAACACCTTGCAGGCTTTGGTCACTGAATTTTCTTTTGAAGTTCTGTAATACGACAACTAATCACACAAAAATTGTGAATTGCTTGTCAAATCTGACACTAATAACAGGGAGGGAAATTTCAAATTTGAGCAGATTAGGCGATGCTTTGTACTTATCACGTAAGAAAATGCAATATGCTAGATTTATGTCATCCGTTTATTTTCCGAAACATGCGGTCGAATTCACAGCTTTAATTCTCAGTGATAAATATTCTGTGGAGAATACAATACTTTTTTATTCATAACTTTACTCGTAGTTTCAAACACCTTTTAAAAATAATATTCTGTATTTCAGTAAAATCAGCTAAGTAATTGGCTCTTTTCGAAAGGAAAAAAAAACAAACAAGAAATCTGGCTTGTTGTCACCTGTGATCGCTATTCTTTGAAACACAAAGCGTCGAAAAAATATTAATTACTTACAAATAATGACAAACTACCCGAAGGACCATTTGTCACTGTAAGTAGGTTCCCCAAGTGTCCCAACCACCCTTAATCAGTACCCTTTGTGTGTTGTGCTGTACCAAGACACAGGTATTGGCCATTGTGATGTAATGGGTCCTCCATAAGACTTGAGTGGGACAGCTGAAAGGGATTTGCAAACACATGCCATTTCCATACAAAGTTTTTAGTGCTAGTAATTATACTTACCCTTCTGTAAATGGCTTAAATAGCTGAGGAAATTTCCAATATTGTTTATGTAAAGGTTCTGGAAATGAAAAGCCATGAAAATGCAAGCACCATTAAAACAAACAATAGATGCCCCCACCCACCTGTTAGGTTTGAAGAGACCAGTTGCAATAAGGTTGGTTGGGAGTAATTTGTTTTAAACATGGAATCCTGTGATTTTATAGTTTATTCTAAAAGATTTATGTTTATTTAAACAGAATAGAAAATTATAAACCAAAGTGAGAATCCATAAATCTCAAGTTCCCCCATGCTTCCCTGTAGTGTACACGAGATTTGTGTGCTAATTTGTTGTGAAACACAGAAAGGAACTTGCGACTATTTTAAAACAATTCCCACAAGATCAACTAAATACGTTTTCCTCAGTTTGTGGAAAGGTACAAAAGGAAAAACAAATTTTGAATATTGTAATCTAGTTGTTTACAGAAGAACTTTAGTATGGGATTTCTACTAAATTTTCTGGTTAATTGGAGTTCTTTAATTATTTGTACGTGATTTTGCCTCATTTTGCTTCCAGAAAATCACTGCCCCGTAAATGACCTTGGGACTTACGTGCGCTGTCCTCCCCTTCCCATCATGGGCTTTTTTCAGCAGCTGAAGCATGGCAGCGCGTGACAGGAGATTAGTGTCACCCTAAAACAATAGGAAGATGTTTTGTTGATGTTAAACTGGTATAGCCAGTAACGTACGGGGACCATTTATCCCGCTCAATTTCAAAATTAATAAGTTCGGATAAATACAGGGAAAGACAAAGAGTGAAGGGATTAGATTTGTCACGGGGTGTTTCTGACATCTATTTTGTTTAAGGACCTTAATGAGTTTTACAATAATTTGGAGAGATTTTCAATATTGTTTTGGAGTTTTGATTGATGGATTGGAAGGGCTGAACATAGAATTAAATCTATTTGGTCAATATTCTATTAAAGTTGGCATCTAAATTTCATTTAAATGTTAATGTGATACCATACTAAGGATAAGTTATTAAAATTGGACTTGGATAATTAGGAGAAACAAACTATTGATTTTCTTTGTTTTCATTTTGCAGACATTTTCTGCCTAATTTTAGAATTTTGACAGGCAGTCAGTCGTCTGTACAAAGGCACGGCTACTTTCTTAGAATAAGCAAAATTGAAAACTAAAACTCATTATGGATTAATATCCCATGGGGAAACTGTTGAATACATCAAATATTCTTCCCATGGTGAGTTTATAAATGGCCCCCCTTATATCAATTGTAACATGCATGCACGAGGAGTGTGCCGTGCGCGTGCATGGCTTTTGTGCATGTGCCGTGTATGAGAAATTGGACATCAGTGCGCGAGACAATCTAACTTGTTTAAACATAGCAATATAGGCACAAAAAGCAGATGTTTCAAGTTGATACCCTCTGTGATACAGTGAACATATGCAGATTGTGTGCACAAAACTGGATGAAATTCATGGACCTAAATAATAATTTTCTGAAAATCCAAAGATTACTAATTTGAATTTTGATTATGAAACTTCCCTACAATATTTTAGACAATTGATCAGCTACTCAAGTTGACTGATTAGACAGATGAATACCACAGAGAATAAATGTAGAAATTTTAAAATGCTAATCTCCCGACCAGGAAGTGACCAGAAAGATTGCATACTGGTATGCAAAAAACATATAAAACAAATAAGTTTTGTCTCCGTAAGGATGGCTTTCATACAACGTTCTCCTCAATACAATAAACGTAAACATGAATTAGAATATTTTGAGCCAGGCGTTGTCAATATTTTGAGACATGATTTGTTTAACTTAAGTCTTCAGTAAACCCAATGTGTTCTGCTTTTATGTTTCAAAATCACATATGAAAACACACCTTTCACCACAAACCACTTGACTTGTCAGGTAATTTGTGTCAATAAATTTCTGTACGATTGAGAAATCTAACAGGTGGCAGGCTTCGTAAAAAGTTATTTGTCCTTTGAAGTTTTCATGCCGTATAACAAAGCATCACCAAAATGTTCCGAAATTCTAATAGCATCTGATATGGCACCTCACGTCCAGATATTGAGCTTTAAGGTATGAAACAACAGGTGTTTGATTTCTTTATTCTATTTCTTTGATGTAGCCGTCAATTAATTGACAATGACAATAATGATGAGTTTAAATGGGAAAGTTCACGTTAATGATTGCACTAATTCAGTTATGTAAAATAGATGAAAAGGAATAAAAGGGCAGGAGATGATGGGTCGAATTAATGAAACATAAGGTGATATTGTCCGGTACAGCACCTCGCTGGACACGCAAAATTTACTTGACCAGTTGATATTTCAAACCTTGTTTAAACCATCAACGGGGTATTTAATGTACATATGACTTCATATCAGAACATACAGTTACTGAATTTTCTCCTACATTACTTTGCAGATGATGTTCAACTTTACTTTGCATTATGCGTTCGGTAATACTTTAGACACTTGATAAAAAACACCGCAGCGTAATTAAAGGTAGTGAAGAATCAAATTGGATTTGAAAATCGCTGGCTCCAGCAAAATTAGATTGTGTGAAAGAGATCCACGACTATTTCGTAAAATATGGTTTCTGAAGCAAACGTGATAACAAAACTGGATATTATTTTGTATTATTTATTGTATATATTCTATTCTACAAATTCTACATACATATACATAAATACATCTTCGGTGCAAAAATAAGTTAGTTGTATAAAAAGAACTTGGACTAGACATACATTCTGACTTTTAAAGGCTCGTTATATACAGGGGGAAAATATAATATCAAGTGTATATGTTTTCAATGTATAAAAGAGATCACTGGTATTGTCAAATTTATAGAAAAATGACTTATGACTAGGCATTGCACCCTGCAGATTGATATGCTTTCATTTCTTGAATAGACAGATTATACCATTTACATTTTACATTTTAAAACAACACTAAATGTAAAATTAGTAATTCCAGTGAATATGCCTGACAATGAAGCAATTAAAATGGATGACAATTGTAATGAATACAAATGAAGAGTTTATGAGTAACAGTAATGCATACTGTTGATTAGGAGATGGATGATAAGAACTTCTGTCTGGGTTTGAATATAAATTAATAATATAGCCTTCTGAAAGAACATCAGCAGGAGATAGCAATTAAATACCCAAATACCGATTTTTTAATGACTAGACCTTTTTCATGTTTCAATCAGTTAATCGTACAGCTTAGGCTCAATTCGTGAATTTGCCAACTTCAACTTAATATCAGCAATAGCAGTTGCTGGTACATGGTAGTGCAGCACACTGAATTAGCGTCTGCGTGACTCAACAATTGGCTTCAATCTCTGTACAAAGAGGTAGACACAAATAGGATTAACACAGCTTTGGTTGTTTGCTAATCTGTTTCACTGGTGTAAAGTTTCAAGGAATCTGCAAGTCTTGGAAAAAGTAAGGGATTTCTTCAATCACTTACGCTGTAGTGCTTCAATATCCATCAAGGCAATAAAGTATAATTTGCCGGATGGAGGTTTCAGGATTTTGTACAAATCGGAATATTTACAAATTTGAGATATAAGAATATATTATAATGAACATTTTTTGATTATAAATATAATGTTCTCAAGTGTTTTTGATATGTTCAATTTGGTTATAAAAGTATTAACTTTTGACATAGTGAACAATTGTATTAGTCAACAACGTTTCATCTACTAAATTTGCTGTATTCTATTTGATGTTGAATATTCAACATTGAACAAGTGTTACGTAGTGATAATTGTACGAGAATAAAAGTCGATACGTGTTACAAACATAAATAATAAAACGAACATTACACACCTACTATTGGTATCAGTGGAAGCTATGGATTTTATCACAGTAATATTCCAACTATGACAATGTTGGAAAAATATTACGAGAGAATAACTAATGAGATCAGTGGAAAATGAATTTCGGTATGAAACAAAACACCACAACGTTTCATCTGTATGGTGTGTAGGATTAATGTACAAATAAATTAATAACAAATTAATATGAATAGTACGTAAAAAATATAGACTTATTGAGTACTAACAAGTGGTTTCATTTCATAATCTGTGTCTGTTACATCAATGTCTTTGATACAGGCTGACTCATAATGCTTGTTCAGATATGATTTGAGAGCAAATGACTTGTGACACCTCTTGCATTCAAAACTTTTGAATACTGAATGAGTCTGCATGTGGGCTCTCAGGTTGGATCTGTCAGCAAATGCTTTACCACAGTGTGCACATCCATATGGCTTTTCACCTGTATGTGATCTCATATGACCCTGAAGAAGCCATGGTCGAGAAAAGCTCTTGTTGCACACTGTGCATTGGTGCCTAAGTTCATGGGTTAGAATGTGCATGGAAAGTGCTGGCATGGACACATACACCTTGCTGCAATGAGGGCACTTCTTAGCTTGTTGACTGTCCAGTGACCTGTGAGTTTGCTTGTGACGAGACAAATTAGACGAAGTTGCGTATTGTTTTCCACACTCGCTGCAAGAGTACTTGGACTTTGGCCTCTGTGTCTGCTCTTCCTGTGGCAACCTCTTCCTGGAACGACCATCAGTCTGGAAGAACCTCTCGTACGTGTAATGAGTTGTGTCACTTTCCTTCTTAATTTCAATGTGTTCTTTCTTCGGGGAAGGCACTCCATCGCTGCCTTCGTGACTGGTGGTGGACACTGGGGAACTAGGTAAGATGGAGGATGTCTCACTCCCACTTACGTCACTGGTTGTGTCACTGACAACGTCACTTTCCAAACTGTTTCGCCTCTCAGATTCTCTGTGTATATTATTGTAGACTGATGTGGCCATGGAGAATGCTGGGCTGGGTGGCATCATTTCAGACAGATAACCTAAATATAATAAAAGGCATGCATATAAAATTTTTGCAGTCAGTTTTCACACTGGTAACTACATTGTTTGTACTCTTACTTCTACAGGACATTGACATTGACATTTGTAACGTTACAACAGATTCTCATGCGCGGAAATTTTTACGTTTCTGCAATATGTCTCTACACTCCAAAGTAAATCTAAAGGGGTGCTTCCTAAAGCAGTCCATTGAAGGTTGAAGACAAAAGATTATTAGGCAGCTTCGCCGCTGATTACTAATGGGACCCAGTGGTACTGATAAGTCACCGGAGCAGCTTCATGCACAAATATGGAAATGATTGATCTGAATTAAATGTCTAGATGTCAGCACCTCAAGTGACAATAACATTTGTAAAACCATAATACATGACTCAGAAATATCCCATAAATCCGCAATCACAATGATTATTATTTGAAGAATTTTTTGTTGGAAAAAAGGAGAGAAATGTGTTTACTTACCGTTTGCTAGACTGACAGCCAATGGTGTGAATGGTGAAACAGGGTACGTAGGTAGATAGTGTAACGGCGCACCCGTGACAATTGCGGCCAACTGCTCCAGTCGACTCGGTGTTGGCGTGTACACCGTCCTCGGTGTGACAATTGGTGTGATGTCTTCGGGTTCTTCTCTGTCCCATCTCGGCACCTTTTCCTTCTTCTTAATTAAAAATGATCGCGGCATTTTGCACTGTATTTGTTGCAATTAAATAAACAAGTGTATCCTATTTTGAAAGTTCTATTTGTTGCTCTTCTATTTGCCTTTCAGTTCAGGCTGTTGCGGGAACGTACACAGGTTGTTGTCCCAATTTGTCGCAACAGAGATCTCAATCCCGATTTTGTCCTACTGTCCTGATGCTAATACGGTGAATCACTGCTAGAAAATGACAACCGTTCATCAGTTTAAAGCAATTTGGAAGCTGATTTTGTTTCTCTGTACATACTAGAGACTGCTGGATGGTGAAATGCGATCCTCCCGCAACACTTGTCTGCTTTCAGCTGGTCCACTCGCCAATCCTGATGAATCAGGACAACCCCTTCTCTAGTAGCCAGGGGCTCTCTTTATTGTGACATTTCAATCTGTCAACTCCAGTTTTTGTACCCCACTTGGAGATGCTGAAGCTCTGAAGATAACAAAAGGAAGGCGGGGCCTGCCCTAACAATGTCAATAAATCTATGCACTTTTGCTTCATTCAATGGCATGTGGCTATTGTGCCACTGTGGACCAATCAAACATGGGCTTAGTCACAAAGACTGTCACAGACATCCCTTTACCACTTGTAAATTACACTTGAGTGTATGGCCGACTTCCACATGGCTGGCTGCTGTAACAATTCAATGATTCCGGACATTGCGTACTTCACAAACCAATGGTGTGAAACCAGTGAATACAAACATACTGTTCTCATAATTTATTGCTCTGAACAGTTGTCCATTTTGTTCTCGTTAAGCAACTGAAAAAATATATTTTAAAGAAAATGATTTGCACTATAGTCTACCATCAGAACGTCCAGAAATCATTAGCACGGTATCTGTGACAGACTGTGGAAAATGTAATTGCAAGGTTGTAGTGGAATTGGCCCAATTATGAAAGAAAATACGAAACAGAATTTCGCGTATAAGAAAATAAAGTCTTGATACAAATTTGTAAAAGTCCCAAAAGGGTCACGTACACTAGCACGAAGTATACTTTAGCGGCGTTTGTACAATCTTCCATAAATTTGTGTATCTAGTTAATGATCCTGTTTGAAAATGTTCCAAAACTTAACAGCTAAAGTAAATTTAAACAATGCAAACTTCCAAGTCCGTTATCAAAATAGTGAGAGACAATATAGACAGTATGAAAGCGAAATTGTGACCTCTGCATTCAATTCTCAGTCACCTCTTTCTTTCTGAGAGACAAAGAGTGCCATCAACTTCCTCTCTGAAGTCAAGTACTGCAACCAAATTTGTATCTTAACACCTTCTGGCCACGCGAAACCATCATAAGTCATTAAACCTTCATTAGTGAAGCTGAATCCCGGTTACTATCGTTGAGCATCAAGTCACATTATCAAAATGCAAATGTACCACATGTTTAAAAGTTGCAAAGTTAATAATTAGTGGGCTAGGGATCAAAAGAAACAGCTTTCGAGTAACACGTTGGGAGCTCGGGGACAAGCAGGGGCAGATGGCGGGGAGAAGCATTAGTGTCGCCGGGGACAGGTGGACGGATGGCCGCTATCTTCAACTCCGGGTTAAGACGCATCACGCGCGGGCTTCACCCCAACATCTGGACAGTTCTGAAACGAGATTAATGATGCATTGAATGCTTTATAAGATAAGCCTATACTTGGTGGAATGGGTTTAACTTAAATAGGTATTTTATTTGGGGTAAACGATGCCATTCTGTTCACTAATTAGACCTATATATGGAACATCAGATGTGGTGTAGCAGCCTCCTCTCCATATTGAACACACTTTCATTTTAATACCAATTGTTCAATGCCAATGCATGTCTTTGATTTTTAAATTGAAAGAACAAAAGTCAAGCCAAACATCTGCAGAATCAGCCATTGAGCCAATGATATTGTCATATGTGAACGTTTTCAGAAAATTTCCGAAAAGGAAATATTGCTGAACGGCGACTTTCCCGACATACGTCAATGTAATTTTTTAAAATACAAATGTATCTGTTTTTATATAACTTGTCAAATTATTTTTATTTGTAGAATGCTCCCATAAAACCAGTAATTATTATTTTTAAATAGATGATTTTACAATAATAATAAATCACCACGCATGCCACCAGTGCAATTATACATTGATATTTAAATTTTAAAATTACGGCAGGGCATATTGTCACATGAATATAATCCTGCCTATTAAACTAATCATCTGCCGTGTCCTATGCTATCGATGACCAGACTCCCATATTTTCTTCAATGGTATTAGTAATTATGAATTTAAACCGAATTTCAATTATCTGCATAAAACACAGTACAATGCCATAACCTGAACAACTTTATTTATGTGCAAAAATAAGCAGTTGAGATGTTTATCTTGGTATAAACATGGCTAATTTAGATTTTGTTGATGGGTCATTACCGAACCATTCTATCAGATTATTTTTTTGCCATTTATTTTTGGAGAATTTATTGACGTTACAGTAAAAATGATTTTTGTAAACTTTGAAATGATGAAATATACAGATACAGTAATTTTTACTTATGATTCAAA
>JBCAUI010387622.1:0-14530 GCA_038406195.1 Haplosyllis anthogorgicola | reverse complement strand
TACTGCTGAACTACTCAGTTTTTACATATGCAATAAACGATTGAAAGTGTAAAACATTTGTTTCTCTCAATGCGAAAACCCTAACCCCACCGCGAGAAGAGCAAACCTCGACAGTATAATATCTTTTTGAAGGTGCTATGACTTTATCGCGGGACATAGCGGTGGAAAGTGATTTCTAACCAACAAGTGGACGGTTCTTGTCCAAATATCGGTCCAACAAGGTACACCACAATGAGTTCCATGAAGTGTTACTTGGGATGAATCATATTGGGAAATAAATGGGAATGACTTGTTGATAAGAGAGAGAGGCCAGAGCAGGGTACCAGGCTACGCACTCTAGACTGGTATGCACGAACCTGGAATACCTCTCTACTTAGACAAAGGTGAGAAAAAATCAGCCAAGATCCAGAGGTCCAGGGATCAAGCCCAGGTGCCAGCCTGTAATGCTATGAAGGGAATCTGAGCCATCTGGAATGGAATTCTGATATAATTTCACACTTTTGTGAGATTGCGTGTCGTGTGAGATGGATTATTATATTTAGAACTGCGAGAACTGCGAGGAAGTGCAGAAAGGCATTGATACATTGATGTACTTGTGTACATCAACTGTAAATTGATGAAGTGGTGTACTGGTCAGGGTTAATGTGAAGTTCTCTGTGCTGGTTAACTACTCAAGTGGTAGAAAGCAACTCTCTTTACACAATACTTGTGTCCTGAAATAACTTATCGTTTAAATTTCGATGTTCATACACACGATAGTAAGAAAACTTTGAAACCAAAGAGCATTCATCATTATTAATACTTGCCAAACAAACGATCTGGTGTCGTTACTACTTAAACGATCGAAGTTCATTTTCCGATTACAACGAGACATTGGGAATGCATTACGTGTAATTGGTACATGTAAGGGTAAAATTCGTATTGTTCAATAAAATAGTTGTCTCCATTGGTGTGAGGAAAAAAACAATAATGCCTTTTTGCATTGAATCTCAATGCTAAATTGCTTTTTTCGGTAAAAAAGAAATTCTCTTTTGGAACAAATGGATAAAGACATAGGTACGTCACGTCACAAAAGTTTTAATTTAGCCAAAACGAAGTCAAAATGAGTGGTATGATTTAAAATTGAACCGAATGTGACCTCAGAGTTACAACCAAAGTTTGATTGGAACGTTTAGGTTTCAATTATCCACAGCATAAAAAATTGGTTCAAATTTATCTAGGAGCAGAGAGAATTGATTAGTTATGGATTTTAGATTTGCTGTTCAATTTTCATCGGTGACAGTATTCCTTTTGGTGGAGAACCTTGGTAGAGATTGTTAATGTGGAATACTAGTGTATAGGGGTAATTTAATTCATGTTAAATGAGATTTTTTCAGTTTGGTAAATAGTGTCTATTTGAGGGAGTATTAATAATATTGGATAATATTAGACAAGAAACATGCTGGTATCATAATAACGATATAAGCACCATAATGGTCAGAAAAAAATAATTAACATTTAACTGGCCTAAATAAAGGAATGGTTGTTGATATTGCTGAAATTTGACAAAGCCTTTCTACATTTTCACCTTTTTTTGGCGTTCCGAATTGTCTGTGCCTCTGTTATCTATTTATTAGCTGTTAGTAAATAATTGTTTGGGTCGCAAAGGCAATTTTTATTGCGATAAATTTGACGTAGAAATGATCTTCGAATGTAGTCAGCTGGTTCATTGTCTCTTGTTATAACATATTAACTTCACTCTTATCGGACAAAGTGTAATAAAAGTTTCTTTGTTCTGATAACATTTGTGTCATAATTCCTTTATTTGTCAACCATTCCAAAAAAAAATAAACAGTTGTGAAAATATTTGTTTCTGTAGCGCATGTATAAAAGTTCCTATATTTGGTAATCGTTTCAAAAATAAACAAATTGTGGAAATTTTTTCAATCCATGCACCGTGTACTGATTAATAAATAGCACCCGGGGACTTTTTAAAAGGTTAAAATCTGCGGTCTTTATTGAATTAGAATAGTCGGATCCCTTTGAAGTTGGACACTGATAGATTGTGTGGTGAGATGTGTCTGTTCACCACGGGTAGAAATCTGCATTTTATTTCATTTGTCTGTTGGAAACTGCGACTTTCTTTCATTCTTTATAATTCTAACAGTCATGAGCGTGCAATACATTTGGATTACATTACACTTGCAGTATTTTCAAAGTGCGGCGATCGAAAAAAAATTGGCCCAAAAAAAGCCAAACAGGTCATAAATTTATCGATAAAATTTTTAATTTTTCCTTATCATTGGGAAATTCACGCAGTACTCTTTGAAATTTGTCTTTCAAGTGTACAAGTTTCGAGCGGACCTTTATGACGACTCTGATCATTTTGCTCACGAACAGTGATCGAGTTGAAAGAATTCGCAACAATAGCTCAAGTGAAGCGAAAAGTTGCAAGAACAAAGTAAGGATGTGGCTTGCGAATACATGTAGTTGCTCCACATCGTTTGCATGGCTCCGACAATGAACTTTTTCGTTGCGCATTTTTGTGGTTCAATGAAAATAACCCGAAGATGTATAATGAAGGGAAAAAAGAGTTTGTGTACGTTTACTCTGGGTAGTACATGTACCATTTATAAATTAAATGAAATAAACCTTTTATGTTCCTGGGTGCACGTAAGTGTAACGTAGTGCAAGTTTTCGAATTTTGACGGCATTTTATGTCACCTCGGATAAATTTCGTTTTATGACATGCAGACTGAAATTACATTTTGTGACCGCAATGCAAAGAGAAAAGAGAAGTGATTTACTGGTAGGAAATGCCCCTGAAAGATCCAAAAATGGGCAAAAAGTATTATGTAATAATACTCATTAAAATGTAATGGCAATATTGCAAATTGGTTGTTCAAATTGGGATCACAATATACTTGTAATTTGCTGGTGATTTCCCACACTTCTCAGTTTAGGTTATTGTTTTCAGTCTAGTGGATTACATTTCCTGCCGCACTCTTATACTCGGATGTTTAGGTTATCGTTTTCATTTTGTTGGATTACATTTCCCGCAGCTCTCTTTATAAAGTCACAACTTGAAACATTACAAAGGCGTAATTACCAGAAAGTGTACGAATGAATGAAATAAAGAACAAAGAAAAAGTGTTGAATCCTGAGCTTTTCACACTATTTTTCATTAATAACACAGAGATCAATGACTAATGTAACTTTCTGTTGGCTTTGCACATTACATGCGTATTTGAAGATAGAGATTCTTGTCTTATGATTAACACATCATAAAAGTATTGACATGATGTCATTACTGAATGATTTCACATAAATTGGCTTCGAGGAATTAATTTAGTAAAAAGTTGAGCAAAACGCTTCGGTAATGACAGAGGGGGAAAAAGCCGTAGACACTCTTGTCACACAGTGTCCTCGTCTGGAAAACTTTTTTGACTTGTGTCTCATGCCCTCTAGGAAAATGATCTATTGTCGATGGCATAAAATTTTGTACAAGTTTTTATGAATGTTTACATGCATTAGTTTAAAAGTGTCTCAGTCAAGTTTAATACGCATGTCATCTGAGGGAATTTTCTCAACATTTTTGATAAATGACTTCATTATGTAGACGTAAAGTGTTATAAAAAATTGCAAATGTTAGTGTACAAAGTAAATCTTAAAAAATGAGCTCTCATCCATAATAAATCGGGTGCTATTTCAAGTAGTTTATATTTATTATTATCATTGTACATACAATGTATTTTGGGCAATAAAACAGACACATCCTTCGCGTAAGGCAATCAGCCCTCAGATGTGTCAGTGATAACATTGGGATATAACTTTTTATGGCCAAAATTGGCGTATATCCTCGTTTCTAGGATAAAGGATGAGTGCTTGTGAGTTGAAGTATCGGAAAAGAGGAAATCATAGGTCTAAAAGGAGTTCCTCACTTTTTTCTCCGCGGAGATTCTACTTTTTTCTAATGTACTTCACATTGTAGAAGTGACGACATTCAGTATGGCACAAGAGGAAGAATTTGGGGTTTTTTTCGAAATGGCACGTTCACTTGTATTTTTCGAAGCGGTATCACATATGTGTACATTATGTCATACGTTAACTTGTGTGTTGTAATCAATGAATTGACAACTGCAGTGCGTGTTATGCAGGTGGGAAATAATGAGAAATGTGTTTTTGCATTATAAAATTATCTTGATCTGTGTACGTTTCATGGAAGTTTTTCAGAAATAAGTTTCCAAATATCTTAGATTTCTGTAGATGAAGGTGAGAGGCACAAGGGTTAGTTTCATTATCGTAATAGCCACGTGTTCATGGACATACACGTGTACTGAACATCACAACAAAAAAGTCAAGAGTCGAAAGCGTATATCAATTGTACTACTTACTGCAGTTACATATTATTGTGGCTTGGTCCTAAATTTAATTTGTCGCTTCTAATCTGTCAGACTGAACACAAAGAAACAGTTCTGTTACCACATGGTGGATAGTACAGACAGTTTTACTCAATTAGGAATTTTAGTCGGAATTTTCTCAATTATACGATCACATTAGTTCATCGGCAGTTTTCTCTTGTTTTCTCATGTCTACTTTATCTGGACTTATTCTCGGATTTGGATCATTGCTTGGATTTAAATATGAAAATGGATATAAATGTTAATGATGACATAATATGTGTAGATCACTGAATTATTACTGATTAGCTATTAAGAACGGTAAGAAATGGTCTAAATAGCTTTTGTAACAGGGACGTTGAGACATTTCTTTGTTCAGCAACTAAACGAATTTTATTACGTTCTGTAATTGATTAATTAAGCATCTCGGTTTGCACATTTTTGATTGCGTAATTATATATTCTCAGTCACAACGGAAGGTTGAAGGGATTTCTGTTCGCATGCCCTGGGTATTAGATTTTATTTTTACGACTTTAGATACATCTCGCTAAAGATTTAATTTATCCTTTATTTGTGTGCTTCTGTACAAGACAGGCGAGATGAAATTTGTTCAGCAACCGTTACGTACTGCATAAGGAATTGCCAATAGGATTTTTCCCCTCGTAAATGGTAGTTTGTTCCTTTTCATACTTTTTCATGTGAATCCAAAGTAACGCATTTCCAAGGTGCAATGTGACAGCTGGCTGCAAGGTGTACCAAGGAATTATTATTGTTCACTTCAGGCTTGGTGTACATGAACATTAAACAGTTTGTCTTTTTGCTACTTTTGTGACATGAAACAGACCAGAAGATGATAAATTGGCGCTACTTTTAACACCCATTACTCAGGTATCAATATCATTCAGTTAACAATACCATGAACTGGTTTGTAGCCATTTTCTATTTGGAAGAATAAGCTTAAGCGGGTATTAACTTCCTCGCAGGTTAAAACTGGACGTGAACTCTGGGAAAAACAGATAGTTGAGGATTTGTCTAGAAAATATGCAGGAAGTGAAGGGATAGTCGCGGATAAAATACTTCAGTTTGGAAAATCATGCCTTGCTAGTACATTCATTTGAGCAGTCGTATAAGCATCAAGAATCTTTCGTTATGTAATGCAAAAACGCTATATTTACGTTGGGGCTAAGTGTTCCGCATAGGTGTATTTTTGAAAAACATTTATAGTTCCGCAAAAATGTCAAATTGTGAGTAATTCTTTACAAAGGTCTATGGCAGACAGGCACAGACGCACAGATGGACAGACAGACCGACGTCCGATAAAGACGCCACATCGCACATTTGCATTGTGCGTCAGAAAGGCAATTAACGCCGATGGCCTCAGAGTTGTTTTGATTAGTCATACAGAATGTTTTACGATTGCACGGGATTTCCTATAGTGGTTACATAGATGTAGGATCCAGATAGAGTAAACATTATAACGGATTTAACGAGTGTTGATTCCGAGATAGGCGCTATATTGAACTTGGCAGCGGTCTTAGTGTGTGCGAAAATGTGGTCAGCAAGGCTTGTTGTTTGTATGATTTAATTATGCAAAGTTATGTGTGCAGATTGGATTGTTTATATTACATTGCATGCAGTATATGTAACTGTTGTTTAGGTGGGTAGAACTGTCATAATGTTTTTGAAAATGGTTTATTTTGAAAGGTCTTCAGAAGTTCAGTGTCAGATTGCTCATCGAGTCTTGATTTATTCGTATGCAGTACAGAGTAGAAATAACTTTCCTTTTTAAAAGGTAGCTTATTTCTTGTCACAAAATGATCCTAGAAGAAGAAGAAGATGAGATGCTTTCTCATAATTTTCCCATGGCTCCAAAATGAAGAGGTCAACGTTGCACAGATTGTATGGATGGAAACACACGTAAAATGAATGAATAAAGACCAAAGGATGTTGTAACCTTATTTGGCAAGCGTACATTACGTTCTGACATATATAATCAAAGGAGTGTGGGCGGACAACATGTACGGTACAGGTTAACATTATTCAATATGGGCAATTTTGCGGTTGACCTGATTTCTGTGACTGTTCGTGCAGGTTGAGGAAACAAAAACATTTATACCTGAAGTATTATCTAACTTACTCCCACATTGTTTAATGTTACTGGTTCTTGGTAATGAAACTAAAGCAAATAGTAAGAGAAAAATGAAATTGGTTTAGATGGAAAAGGAACTGCAATATATATACATAAATTGTCTATCCGAGATCTTTTGGGCGAGCGATGGTCGATCATATCAGCATTTTAATATTCAACCTATCAGAAAATGAAGGTATTCGCATAGATCAGAAAAATGTGCAGTGCACCGTTTGGACTCGTTCAGGCAATAAATCTTGGTTATTTTTTATTAGTATAAGTCTGATAAAAGAGTAAGCAAGTTGATGAGATTTTGTTCAGGTGATTGAGTTCAAATTGATCCTTCAAAGAGACTTTATATTCAGAACAAAACTGTAGGATCTGGCAAGTTTGCAAAAAATTCCTTTTGAATTGGAAAGTAGAAAATTTCAATTTGGGACGTCGGTAAAATGAAACCTGTCGTTTACGACGAGGCTTTAAATTCCGTTATCAGGATCGTAAACAACAGATGGCCTTAAAACAAAGGGTTTTTTTTAATGGAAATGTATGGTTTTTATTTTGCTAAATCTGGCCATAAAATGGCGGTTGGTCTCAAAACACAGGGGTCGTAATTAAAAGACTGGTAGTGCCCATATTAGAATGGACGTCCTTGTCTCACCCTCACTGGCTAACGGTAATGTAACGCATTCCATTTGGAAAATTTTCATGCGGGAAATCAATTCATTTTTACACTACTTGGCTCGAAAAGTGGATCCATCTGGGAAGTATCCAGTCGGTGTAATGGTAAGGACAGGGTCGGGGTTCGACTGAGGACACGACACTATGATGATGTACACCGCTGGCTAATGATAACCGTTCTAGTGCTTTGATTTGCCAATTATCTAAGGACAACATTGGATATGATGATGCCTTATTTTATGATGTATCAAGTTCACTTTCATTGTGTTGTTAGGACCTGATATTGGCAATTTCCTAATGTGTTATTTTTGGATACGTTTAATAGAAATATGTGGGGTGGATTTGAGTACTCGCTTCATTTGCGTATGGATAATTTAGGGGAAACAAAGACAAAAATAACGGACAATTAAAGTTAGTTGATTTGTACTGTACAATCGATAGTGTTGTTTGTGTACCGTTTGTTAAAAAAAGGTATTGATCTGATAGATAGTCTCTGTCAGTTACTGTAAGTTGTGGATGTTAACAATTTTCCAAGTAAGAGACGTGTAGTTTGGGTATTTTAACTGGTTTGATGGTCTCTTGATGCTTCCTGATAGGTTGTGTTTACATTTCAACTTTGTGTTTACATACAGATTAATGGCAATGGTTAGATTTCCTATACACGTGTAATTGTGTTGTGACTGAAACGGAAGAAAACACAATCCTGATGTGATCTAAGCATTGAGAATTGAAGAAGAAATAAAGAGATCATATGGCCATTGTGGTGGTTGTACGCGATCACAATGATCATATGATTCAATAGAAAGTCATTTTTATTTTCGAAAAAAGCCACAGGAAAGTAAATTAAGAAAATAGTGACGATATTTATTGCACTGACAGTGTTGTGAAAGTGTTTTATGTGAGAGGATCACCATTTACTTAATGAAGGAGACGCTTTAATGAGCAATTGGATAAGAGTAAAATCAATCAAGTCGGAAAGGAGTAGCCATTGCACGAGCTGTAAAGGATTATATGGCCAGGATTAACTCAAGGATTTATGTATGATATAAAGGGATTATTTACGGTTGTGAATTATGCGGACTTACGAGGGCCAGGAGATTACACTAGAACTGTACAAAACAGATGATGACATTGATGAAGAGGATGACCATGAACTCTCAGATGGAGGTGAGTACAAATTGAAATAAAGGTAGACAAGGGAGTGAAAGATTGTAGGAATGAATGAATAACTGGCGAGACTCAAATATTCGTAATGGATGGATGATAGTGTGACAGATTGTAGGTGATAGCAAGAACGTTTGTAATCGTGGATGAATACAGATTGAGAGATTGGAGAGGTGGATGAATGAAAATGGTTTATGATCGAATGAAAGAGTGAAGCACTGTATGAACTGCAGATGAACTGTGTACTCATGCATGAGTGACAGAGTGAGAGATTGTAATCATAGATGAATAGTTTTTGAGATAAAGGTGAATGATAGAGAACATTGGCTGAATCATAGAAGAGAAATATTTTGGCAGAAAAGGAATGTATGTGTCTTAATTAAACAGGACGAGATACATTGAATGTACAACTCAGTGACATTACCTGGTTGAAAACTTATCGGTGAAAGAATTACATTTTAATAAAATTTTACTTAAATATTGACTGATAAAAATAGAGTTTGGAACAGTAGATGACAGAGCGATAGACAGTAGTATTGAATGAATGAAAGAAGGCGAGCTTCTTTTGGGCGTGTGTATGAAGGAAGATAGATCTAAGATTCTTTGTGTTTTAAGTCCGAAAACAAAAGCCAACAGAAAGGAGAAGTTGTAAAATGGATTTACATGTACCTCAAACACGCAATGCAGAACATAATGTTTTTCTAAAAAGTAAGCCACAGTGGGGAAATATTTCTCTGATGATAATAATAGAAAGATGTCCTCGTGATGAACATGATGTCTGGGTTCTTCTATATTTGCAGCATATGTTATTATACTGTCGGCGATTACACGCTCCGAAACTGATACATTTGCTAGCTGTTCATTTTTATTCCCAGACAACATAAATGCCAATAATGTACTAGTAACTGTTAGGCTCTTTTGGGTGTGGCATGTATAAACTTGCTATCTCGAATAGTTGTGAAAGGGATGAAAAAAAGAAGATATGTGTGTCACTTTTTTGTCTATCTTAAATTGCAGGTAAATAAATATGGTTCGCGAGTTGAAATCGCGCGATTTATATAGAGGATACATAAGATGTTAACCTTTATATGAAATGCCACTTTGATAAGTCTTGTCTGTAGAAAGGCTAAAATAATGTATGGATCTAATGAAATTGACAGCAATTATTGCAAAAGCTGCCAAGCTGTGACCCAATTGAACGTTACACAATCCAAATGTTGCGTAATGGATTTATTTAATGACATTAATGAATACAGATGCACATTGCTCAGAAGTAATGGTTACCCCAACGTACTCCTTTGTGACAGGCCTCATTCAACTTGAGTGATTTTTCAAAATAAAATTATGTAACGCAAACTGGAAGGAACAAGTCAAAAGACATTTTAGTAAGTAAAATGCAATATTGAATGGAACACTTTTTTGAAATTGAAATGCTTTCCCCTTTTGACGACCGTACTGTTGTTGTGAGTGGTCAAAAGAAGCCACCCATGTACTAAATTGGGCCCTGTGATTTTCGAGAGTAATGGATGTGGAATGACAAAAAGTTAAGGAAAAGTGTGCAAGTAAAAAATATCTGCCGGCAGCGGGGGGAAAAACATTACCAGTATTTAGGTACTCGCCCACAGTCTAGAGCAGTACACTGAGTACTCAGCAGGTACTATTGAGAAAAGATGGGAGATTAACGTAGGGATTAGTGGCTTGAATTATCGTGGGGATTAGCGTGGATTATCGGTGCATGCAGACTGTATGCTGTATTCTTAACAGCTTCAGGTGCCATTGGCTTATCCAGAAAAATCCCCCTTTCTATACTTTCTGATATTGGTTGATTTCCCTATTTATTCACAGGAGACCTTGTAAAGGTTTTAAACGTTAGGTATCTTCGTAAATACATTTATATTGTGGCCCAGTGCCTTCGATATGTAAGTAACACGATGGCTTAATCCAGTTACTTGTTTTTAGGTCGCTATGTAGGTCAAGAAGAAATCCTATGTGGAACAGGGAAGACCTCCATTCATTCCACAATTCATGCACAAAATTACTTGCATACCAGTAAATTCCAAAGATTTTAATTTTGCTGCCTGAAAAGTAATTGATAAATAACAACATCTTGTAATGAGTACCGAATATTGCCAAAATAACGTGCATGCGTGTACGACCAAATTTTGTGAGTGTGTGTCATTCAAACACCAATGTTTGGCAGCTACTCGCTTGCGATGAATTTGCCATGTGTAAGCACTGATTCAAAATTTATTGGTTTGGGAAGGGAATATATCAAAGTTTCACCCCTTAGAGCATGAAATTTTACAAAGAATATAAAATGTGATGCAGAAAAAATACTTTTATGAGGGATAAACAAAATTTTCTGTAACTTTTCTTGTACCTACTCAGAAAAAGTTTATGATCAATCTCTGCTGTGATGGCAAAAAATTCTATGAATCAGCCCATAAAAGGGGTGCGCATTAATTAGGGCATGCGCGTTATTTTGGCAATATACGGTATTTCCCTATCTTCACCAGGAAAACAAACCTCTTCCCCACATTGTATACTTGATGTTTGCAGCAGAAAGGCCTGGGCATTATCACACGACCCATTTCTATTGGATCAGAATGTGCAAATAAAACCGGAATAACACGGGTTCAAAGGGATAGTTGAGATAGCGATTAGTGAGTACCAACAAGTACTCAAATGCGACTGAGTATTTCGGGAGGAGTTACTCATTAAATCAATATACACTGGGGAAGTGAGTGGCGACATGAAATCAAGGCTTATGAAAGATAGGTCTACATGTACCAGTACCCGGTTACTAGTACAGAAGATGGGTGGGCCCCAACCTTTCTCAGGTAATATGCCGTCAAAAGGTTTATTAAGCCATAATTTGTTCGTTGGGTTACGTTGGTTGCATTGACAGATTTCTCAAGATTGGCAACCGCAATATGTTCAAATCTCGTGATTCTAGCAAAACAGAGCTTATTAAAATGTGGATTTTTATGTTGGAACTTTATGTAAGTAGCCAACGCACCAATTTACGGCGGCAAACTCTCCCAGACCTGTCCGCTACCAGGCACTGGAAAAAAACAAACAGTATACACTAGAAATTCACACCTAAGTTGTGTATTATGATACATGATCAGTGCAATGGACAGGAAAGTGCTGTGGCATGTTTTGGCCTGACCTTTGACCTTGGTGAGATAACCTTTGACCTTGACAGTGTGCAGTGTGACGGCTGGTGTGTAGTTACGGCTGCTAATGATGTCCAGATGGCCGTTTCATGTATGCCATGGTCAATGCAAATGGTGTATCTTCCGTGAACATCAATAGAACTTAAAAGTGGGAGATTACGAAACTTAAATGGACTAAAATTTACATGACTTAAGTTCACAGGACATCTGATTTCATTATTGCATAATTACATCAAATCCCGAACTTGTGCAATTTACTAGTCGCATTAAAAAATTGAAAGGTGGACTGCAACAACGAATGAATCAAGAGTTCAGGAGTGAATGAATCAGAGAATGAATGAAGAAAAGCATTGTTGAATGGAATTTCTTTTCGACTTGTTAAAAATTTTCGTTCATTGGCTCACTCACCAGAGAACGTCAGAGAATTTTTTTGGCCGCAACATTATTTACACCAGGTCTGTTTGTTTACATTGTTAAGTCATCAGCTCAACCTTCTATCTAATCTAAATAGTCTGTATCTACAGTAGTCTACTCGAGCCAAGCTTCCCCCGTCTAGGGCTAATTTGGTGATAAATTGTTATCTGTAATTTGTGCTTTATATATGTCCAGGTTCAGTTTAGTCGAAAGTAAATTAAAGTGTTGCTGTTTTGTGGACTGGGTGGAGATGCAAATACTGCTCGACGAGGGCTTACGTATTTTGTTTTTGCGTTAGAACATAAAATGTTACGGGTACTCAATCAGACATCTGTGATGAGGCCACATTTAGTGGGAGATATAAAATGGTGTGACGGATCCAGGGATTTCTTGCCCAGAAATTTCTGAAACTGAAGTAAAGAAATTTGGCCAAAACCATAAAGTTTAAAAAATTGTTAGGCTCTCAATTGGCCACTGAGCACGAGTGAAGAGAAGTTGATAATTAAAAGAAATAAATTAGAACTTTATTCAGTACAGTAATATTTGATGCGGACAAAACTGGTAAAAGACTTCGAAAAAAGCGATTTATCATGCACTTGGTCATTTCCTCATAGTAAGTGCCATAACAAGCCTCAGTTAACTGCCGTAGAACTATTATTGTGATGTTAATTATGCCAACAAGATATTAAACATTACGTTAGGAAAGTAACAGGTAAAATAGAAATAAACGGGAGCCCATTGTAACTGTATTCGGTGTCAGCTTCACATAACGTTAAATCAAAATCGTGTAGCCTTAAATTACAGCTTCTACAAATGATCTGGTAAAAAAATGCTGGATTTAATATGATATTTGTATCGCAGCGTATTTAGAATTGTAGGGACTTTTATCACCTAACAGTGACTCATGCACATGTTTAACAACAAAACTTTCAGATTTAAATGAGTGATTTTAAAACATAATGCAACCATTGCTAACTTGAAATAGATCATTATGGCAACCAAATGTGTAACAGTTCTCAAACTGTACAATTCGCAATGACACCAATATACATGTGGTAAATACTACACGTGTATGGTTCAATTCACTAAACGAAACTCAAATTTACAATAAAAAATCCATGTCTGGGCCAACGTACAGTGTCATGCGGTTGGCTATTTGTTTTATCATGATTGTTGAGCAAAAAATGTTTACATTATTAAGTGGTTCAGTTGTTGCTTTGTGCATTCGAGTCAATTGCCGTTCGTGGGGGCAAAATAACGTTATCCGTTATATAAGATGCCATCCTTGACGCGGTAACGCTTAGTCAGATATGTGCTAATGCTCTCAGTGAGCAAATGTTCTATACTGACTATTGGCTGACTGCTATCCATTGTCTGAGTATCCACTGGACTACAATTGGTCTCTTTTTTCTGCAAGTGTAAATGCTCTTTTTTCTGCAAGTGTGTTCTGTATTCCTGTATGACTACTGTGTGTAGTTTGGTTGCAAAGACTAAGACTAAGGACTATCAACTATGCCATATGAACTTGACCTTGACTGACATCTATGACCTACTTATTGTGACCTACATTTCTAAATAGGTCACAATGACCTACTTTCAGTGTTACTTTATGCCCGTGCCAGCGGGCATCCTGACCTAGTGATGTATATTACAAAACGTAGTGTTTGGTCTTTGTAGAGATTATATTTCTAAATTGATACATTTCGGACTTGGAAAAGTGGGGAATTGAGTACACACATGCTTTGTTGAGTCGCTGCCAGAACTTGACCACAGCATTACTGCAATACGTGATTTCGTAATAATCGTGGAAAATGCATGAAAGAGTTATCTTTTTTGAGTCTGAAAAGAAGACATCTTTATTCACTTATCTCAGCATATGAGTTTGAGCAAGAAAACCCCACCAGACAAGTGACTACAGACGCACTATGCGAAGCAGGATCTATTATAAAACGCACTATTTGTTTTGCTTTCTCTTCGCCCAGAGTTTTTCGTGACGGTTTTTTCTCCTGTTATCTTGAGCTAGGTGATGTGTACATGTTTACAGCTATGATGCAAATCATACTTGTCAGAACGTACACAATACGTTTTAAACTTTATACGTCTGGGATGATGTTATTAACAATGGATTGGAACACTGGAATATTCACATACATGTATTTCAGGTTGAGAAAAAGTAGAAGAGAGAAATGTTTCCAGCAAGTTGTTAGAATGTCGTTCAGGATCTTTTGGGCCGAGGTCACAGTCAAGGAAATATGGACTCTGGGGTTGGGCAGAGATGCAATAAGTTACGAATAACTACATCAATCCTTTTACAGTACGTCGCAGTGGTACATGAAATTGCGTGCATATTCATAACGTCTTTTGCACCAGTTTTTCAATGACCTTCCATGTGTACTGTACAGTAAATACACTGTTCCACATAACTGTTTAGCAATTGAAGCCTCACACATACAGTAGAACTTGTCTTGGGCGACACCTGTCTTGAACGACATCATGTCTTTTTACGACACCTTTCTCTGCATACAACGTAGTTAAAACAAGTTTAAATGACCCTGTCTTGGGCGACACCCTGCCTTTTACGACACTTT
>JBCAUI010387511.1:0-14533 GCA_038406195.1 Haplosyllis anthogorgicola | reverse complement strand
AAATCATCTAGAGAAATCAGAAGGTGTCACTATCTCCTAGGTTTTATGTCTATTTAAAGACTCGTATCAAAATGGAGGTTTACATCCTACAACCTGTGTTAGATCGTAAGCCTGATAATTTTAATAATCTCAGTGTTGATTAAAAATACAACAAATACTGTTTATTATTAATAATAGTTAATAATAGATTTTTAATTTACTTGCAATTCCAAACAAGTCATGGCCTATTTTATATTTTACGATGTCGACTAAATCCGAGAGATCGAACAGAAAACTTAATAGGAAAATCACCGTGCGGCTACGAAAAGAGATTCTGACTAATAAATTATGCCTTTCTCGCAGATGGATACATCTTTCTAAATTTTGTTTCTTGCAGTCAGATTAGAGCATAAAATGGTAGGTAATGACAACAACTTTACATATTTAAAAGACAACAGGAATGTATGAAAAAAACATCAAAATTTATTTTAAAGTTTTATGTTTTTCATACATTCTTGTTGTCTTCTAATTATGAAAAGTTGCTGTCATTACCTGCCATTTTATGCTCTAATCCAACTGTAAGAATCAAAATGTGAATATCCATGACTTAAATGCATGAAAAACTGTTATCAACAAAGTATTAGATAATCAGAATCACTATAAATATGGGTATAATTCATCAGTATTCAGTTTTGTACCTGGGGTGTGAAAATCTCAATTGAGTTCAAGAACTTTATGTACTAAATGACCATATATGTACTATTTGTCACACTCGGGTTTCTGTTGTATTTATTTTTCTATTGGGCTGCCATCCACCCACTAAGGGATAGGCTAGTGAACATATTCATTTCTATCTGAAATTGATCATTCAATAGATTCAGGATATAGCAAACATATGGAGAGTTCATGATCTTTCTAGGAAAAGAGTGTTGTTGTGATTACACTGCCCTGTGGGCATTCAAAAGTTAATTGGACATTATCTATCTGAAAGGCTATCATCATATTTGATTGATTGGGATCTTAATCATAAATAACGACCCATTCATTTATATAAGTGTTCACTGACCTCTTGGCCTTGTATTCACCCCGTAGGTTAACGTTTTAATGGGTTTTCTTAAAGTACGCAAAGTGTCGGCAAACAGTGCAATCTTAATTGGATATGGCATTTTTATGACCAGTATGAAATTAACCGTATTAAATGGATATCTTTAAAGATCTAAACATTAAAGAAGTGTAGTTGAGCCAAGAAAGTGCATTAACGCGCAAGTGACATATTGACTTTTACATATTTACAATCTTCTGAACCATCACAGATTAAATACTAAAGGTTTTACTAGACTCACACAGCCATGGGGTTTTTTTCCTCATTCTTTTGCCGGTTTTGGCAGATTAGGCGGATTAGTCAGATTTGGTAGATTAGACAGATTTGGCAGGGAAATTTAGGGAAATTTAGTTTTGGTACATGACTGAAAGTAGTCACTTGAAAAGACTGCATTCAGTCCTGAACTGAAATAAGTCATGGACCACTTTAGGTTATTTTACTGAAAATAATATAAATTCCCTGCCAAATCTGCCTAATCTGCCAAATCTGCCTAATTTAGCAGGGGAAAGAATTAGGAAAAACCTATATGATTTTATTTTTTTAATTGTACTCAAACCACTTTCACTCTCTTAAGATTTGAAGACAATTTTATTCCCTTTATTCGAGACTCCGTGTTTGAACAGATCGTGAAACTCCTACAAAAGTTAAACGTTCTGTAACAACGGAATTAAACGAGAATTATCCTAGAGGCTAAAGAATCTATCGCTGTAAGAGTGATCAGTATGTACAGGCAGGTCTCCAGCCAATGAACAAGTTTGAACAGAGTTCACAGCCATGCACCCTGACTTTTTTACACCTGGTTCCTGGTGCTTTTTTTTAGCTCATGGAGGTTGTAGGTTACCCATCAAAGAAGTCTATCCACGCATGCGCGATAGACTAATGAACTCGGCATGAAATTCAATTGTTGCAGGTTGCTGAACTTTTGATAGCGATTTCGTGACCTGGAGAAAATGAGTTCAAAGAAACTGGTTTGAGGTTTTCAACAGCTATTTCATTCTCTGATGTCACAGATCCAATCAACCACCAATAAACTACATCAGGGGTGTGATCGCCAAGTAACACTTTCCATTGCCAATTTATTAATCTGGCTTAATCGTGGAAATATGAGCAAAAATAGAAAATCCCTCACCGACCTGAACAGTAATGGCAATTTTTTAATCTGGCTTAATCGTGGAAATATGAGCAAAAAGTGAAAATCCCATTTGTGCATTCGGATCTAAAGGAGTTAAAGATTGTTGGTATGCACGTATTTCCATTCAATAATTAAATTCTTTACAGAAAAAGAAAAAAAGAAAAAAACACCAATTAATACTGACTAGAAGTAGTCAGTGTTAAATTGTGTAATTGACTTTGCTCTTTTCTGAAGAGTAGTTTCATTATTGAATGGAAATATGTACATACCAACAATCTGTAACTCCTTCAGATTCAAATGTATGCAAGGGATTTTCTATTTTTGCTAAATATTTCCACGATTAAGCCAAATTAATAAATTGGCAATGGGAAGTGTTACTTGACGTGTCACACCCCTGGACTTGGTCAAAATGTGGTTTTATTTTTGAAGACATGGAATAGGGAGCTTAAGATTTTAACATCCCCTGATAATTACACAGGGTTTTAGGATAAAATTCTTATCAGTATTAGAACAATGTTAGTAAGGTCATCAATAACGCATTTGTTAGTGTGTTACATCTGGGCTTGCAACAGATTGAGCCCGGTAATGGTTGCTGCAGTATGTTTGCACGTGCATCTACAGGAGCAGCTAATAGCCTATCAGCCAAACAGATGCAAGCATTCCCCAAGCTGTTACAAACAACAAATTAAAATTCAGTTTAGATTGAGAACTTCAACAGACGAGTATTTTATTTGTCCAAATAAATTTCAAGCTAATAACAAGCTAAATAGCAACAACCCCAAGTTAATACAGGGGGTAGGGGTGGTGGTAGGGGGTAGGGGTAGGGGTTGGGGGTACCAGCCAGAGGGTGTCCGCATTCAAAAATAGACAATGGGTTTAATCTCAAAATACCTGCAATTATTTGTATTAGTGCTAAATCCAAACTTTCAATGATAATATACATGCAAATCAGAGTAGAATACAAGAATATCCAATATTTAGATGACGTTGGTCAACGACCTTCATTTCACTTTTAACTGGGTGATAATGCGAAACTAAGATGATGGAACTGCTTTAAAATAATGTTATATAATGTACTGTCGTTACGACCCTCCTTAACATGATTTGCACGCAGTATGTTTACGAATAAATATTCTTCTTATTACAAATGTAAATATGTTTAACCAAAAGGATAAACATTTGTAAAGTATTCTTCTTATGTATATTGTGCCAAAAGGTCTGCAAAGTCACCTTATAATGGCATCATGCGTGAGAATTTTAATTTTATTATTTGTTTTACTCTATACTAAAATAAAACACTTGCTGTGGTTGATCCATTGTGGCAGCACACCATTCCATGTAATGTTTAATTTAGGGATATTTGGTTTAGCAGCTGTTAGTCTTTGTTAACAATGATCACAGTCGTCTTGTGGTTAAGCAGCAAATAAGTTGATTTAGATAAAAAAATAACAAGTGTTTACTGCTGTTGTCCTATTACCAACAAGGGATCAAAAACTCAGTTGACAAAGGGTAAAATAGCACAGAATACACGTGACTGAATGGCAGGCATGGTTGTTTTCGGATGGAATGGTTAACCGCAATTACTGCACAATTCTAAGACTCAAATCGTCAGTACACAAAAATCGTATCAAAAGTTTAACAAGGGCATCAAATGCACAGCGCGAATTTCTTTTTCTCCTTTGTTCTCTTCGTTTCCAAAATGATACGATTTTTGTGTACTGATTCATTTTATTTGGTAGTTTTACACAGGGGAGCCTTTCCAGAGGATGAAATCAGTTTTGAAACAAAAGCACAACAAAAGCACATTGCGAGATTCTTTTTCTCTCTCTTTTATTTTGTACATTTGGGAATTTCAGGAACTGAGGAAAGCATAAAAAACTGAATAGTCTTATTATAAAGTACACTACCCTTTAGGAGCATTATCGGACATTCTGTTCGTTAGTTTCTAATGAACAATAGCATTTTGCGTAAATCATAAAATTCTATTCAGTTTTGGAACAATAGCACATCAAAAGCACAGCTGAAACTCCTGTCTTTTCTCTTTTGTTCTATCCGTTCCGAAATTTACAGGAAATTCTTGATAGGCGAATAAAGTTTATTCGCCTGTGCTAAAAGTAAGAGGCCTGAGCAAAATACATTTTGAACTGAAAATTCAGCGGTAGACACACATGGTTTTAATTTAAGACCTTCATTAGGATCAGCATCAAGTCTTGTGACGCAGTTCACATGTTTTTATGGTTTAAATGCTCAATTTTGAGTGATCTTCGCCTTTCTGATCTCCACCGGCACGTACATGGGTTGGCAGGCAATGTAAACTTCATGGCAAAAACTATTCTCAAGACATTCAGGTTAAAAAGCCACAGAATGATGAACACTTCTCCGCCTTTAGAAATTGGATTTTTACAAAAAGTAATGATGGACATGGTACTTGGCATTTTATTATGGTTCAAAAGGTGTTCTTATAGTCCACGTTTTTATCTGCAACTTTGTTGGTGTGTAATAAGTTTTTGCTGGAAAAAGTTGAAAGAGCAGTAGAATTCTTTGGGTTTCTGCAATTCTTAATTAATGGAACACGTTAGTAGCAAACCTGATTTACGCCTTGCCAATATTTGATGGAATTATTTCACGGTTTCTACTGCAAAATTAAAGGTGTAATAAGGTTGTCACATAAACGTTTCACAAGTCTATGCTCAGTCAGTTTTTGCTGGAATTCTTTGTTACAGTACACATAAATCGTATCAGAACTTTAACACTGTACTTATTGGAGCTCCTTTAAATATCCTTAGGTACACAATTGATACGATTTCTGTATGATGGAATTTAATTAATCTAAAAACTAAAAATTTGCCACTTTGTTGAAGAACGACTTAGATTGAAATCCCTTTCTTCTGACTTAATTTTCCTGAACAGTTCTTTTCTTTATCGGTTTTACGGTAGCGTACAAAATATGACATACAATGCGCTATTTCATGTCTTATGTGATGGTGTGCTGAACTGCAGTCGTAAAGCACAAGAGTTTTCTGCCGCCTCACAACTGTGGCAGCACCTGACGGGCTGCAAATACAAGCTACACTTCGTACCCGACTGATTTTTATATTAGTACATTTTTTTATGAGAGGGCACCAGTTTTATTAGTTTACAAAATAACAAGGCATTTACACTTCCGGAAAGCGTAAACTGCACTGAAAGAGGTCTAATGTGTCGTTTTTGGGTAGTATGTGTGATAAAGGAAAAAAGCACAAACTGTCTTCACAGAAAAATGAAAAGATGCATACTTCTCTTTGAAAATAGCTGTTTGAAAACGCGTCTGTCCTTTGGACGTAGAAACAATATTCTAACAACGGAAAACGTGCAACTTAAGTGAATTGCTCTTGTCCCAAAACTGCATCATACTAATAACAAATTTATATATAAGACCCCAAATGCGTCACGTTGGTGACCGGCAAAGGATCATGGGATGCCACCTCATTAACATAATTTATGTCTCTCTGTCTCTTTCCTATCAGTTTTGGAACAATAGCACATCAAAGGCACAGAATGGACTTCTTTTCTTCCCTCTTTTCTTTGTACGTTTCAAAATTGATAGGAATTTCAGGACCTACACCAGCTCACAATCAGAGAGCTAAGTGGTCTTTATTTTATCTCTATGGTAAAAGCTGTGGGTATTTATGTTCGTCGATGTCATCTGTTAAGCAATTTCAATGTTACTAAAGGTTAATTCAATTAGACATTGTCTCCATCTGCCTTACACACAGCACCATGTATTTTTGCGTGAACAGAAATTGATCATAATTTAGACAGCTCTTACACTTCCTGAGGTGAACAGTAGAATTTATAACAAGCAACATCTACACCAGAAAAAGACTCCACTTTCATATACCCTTACAATGAGTGTACTCTATTTCAGGTGCAGAGAGGTCTAAATGTATATGTCGCGAGGTCAAATGTGTAAAATCTAATAGTGTACAAAATTAGTATGTTGCTAAAATTAAATCTGTGATTGGTCACTGATTGTTTAAGCGTATTTGTATGTCTACCCTGACCAATAGCTGGTTAATTTCTAATCATAACCACGGGTACCTGGAGAGGAGAAAGGTCCCCTCGCAAGCATTGGGTACTCACAAGGTATTAATTTTATAAATTAGTACACCCACTTTTAGCTCTAACAGGTACATTGTTTTAAAGGAAAAATATGTTCATCTTTCTTCGTTTTGTTAAACACTTAAACATTTCAATACAAAATGTACATTATAAATGTATTTTTTCAATGTTTTGTTTTGTCTGCTAGTTCAAGTCAATAATGCAAATCTTATAAAAATTTATTAACAACTTACGCTACATTATCTTGCATCAAATTAGTAGAACATAACCGGCCTGATTTTATACCAGTTAAAATGTGAATCAGCAATTCACTCCAATTATAAGCATTATTTTGGATGGTATAACTTCAATGTTACTTTTTTATAAATTATCTCAATATAATCACAATGAAGTAATGTAAAATTTACTAATTTTGGTTAACATTATTTGTACTTTCAACTTCAAATAATGAAACATTTTAGTTATAAAAAAGGGTTAAGGAGAAGTTTATATTCTGATGATTGATAGAGAAATGACCAACTGAGTACAATAAAATGTTTTGTTCGGGTCATCATCTGTTTTCTACTTTGACAATGATGCCAACAAGGCTGATAGAGTTAAAGCTTTCTACAACAGTTCACTGACCATCATCATGTTCTGGCTCTGATAGCAATCATCGAATACCTAAGTGGCAGAAAACTCTTAAAATTACAACAGTATTGCAGTGTAGCACAACATCAAATAATTCAAACTATAAAATCACTCTTAACAGCATTTAATTTGTGCCACAACTGCGACGTTCTCCATCTTCACTACTTTCCCGACACATTCCATCACTTATCACTCAGATCAAGAATATGCTGTGAAATATTTTCGAACCATTATGTTGTTTCAGAGGATGCACATCGTGCTCATACATATCAGCTCTCGTGTGGAATTTCTTTGTTCTCCAATGTTCCAGAGTAACAGAATTTAATTTTGCTTTACTTACATTTAACTAATAGAATGATCTGTTAATAACTAAATCATTCTACAGCTTCTGAATGTTCATTTGTAATGAAAAACATATGAATAAAGCAGTAAGAACTCGTCAGTTGTTTTAATTTATTTAGTTTTAATTTTTGTGAAATTTCAATGTCAATTGTTTGTGAAAAACCAGAAGGATAAAGTTCACAGAAATCGTATCATTTTGGAAACGAAGAGAACAAAGGACAGAATGAAAGAATTTCATGCTGTGCTTTTGATGCGCTAAGTTAAACTTCTGATACGAATTTCGTGTACTGACATCATCCAACTAGAATATTCGACTCCAGACAGATACAATAGGTATGTCTCATCTCAAACATTATTCGGATATTTTATCTGATGCCATTAACATAACAATATTTCAGTGAGCCTATTTTAAGAGATGAAAGGTTAACATTTGTGATAACCATGTTGTGTTTTATTAGGTGAATTTTGAAAATTCTGCTTTGTGTACATAAGGATAGTTAAAGTGGTCCGATAAGGTTTTGTGTTACAGCTTTAATATGACTTTTGTGGACTGCATGCTTTTTAGTAAATGTACACCATAAATAAGAGAGAATTATGGCTGACTACCTTCAACTGAGGTCTCCATTTTCTTTGAATTCAGTTGTCCCAGCAGACGTGGACAGGTTACAGCGCCAGCTGGCTAAATGGTCTTTATTTTATCTCTATGTTAAAAGCCGCGGTTATTGTATGCATCTATGCCATCTGTGATTAAAGTTATTAAAGGTCAATTCAATTAGACATTGTCTTCATCTGCATTATACCCTTATACATGTACATGCTGTGTATGGAGACCCTTAAAGAGCACACTGTGCTTTTCGCGTAACCATAAAATTATCATAATTTGGCCAGCTGATGTATAAACGAGATTGAACTTTCGGTATACCGGTGAGGCTCATGCTCTGTGCATAACGGGGGTTGGGGTGGCGGGGGGGGGGGAGGGGTCCTGGTCGACCCTTTTCCATGTGGCTTCAATCTAGGAGCCGCCCTCTTCCCATGCGGGGTGGGGGTGGGTGGGATGGAGGGGATGAGGGTCTGGTCCCAGAAAACTGTTTTGGCTGTCTGCAACACAACTCAATCCTCTCATCGCCACAGAGAGCCTCAATGCCCTCTATCGGACATGAAGCTCAATCAGATTCGAAACACAACAACTGCGAAATACGTTCTCAAATGAGCTGTAACCCGAAGACCAGGGAACACACTTGCCATGTACTTTAACAGAAAAGTTTGTTTATTGTAGCACACAATGCCCCTGCCGATATTACTTCTGGATAAGGCATTTATCCAGCATAAGTATCCCAGCAGGAAAGTGGGGCTGGTACTTACATGTATGTGTCACACGTCATATTCTATTTGGTAAGAGCATTTCCACAATGTATAGATTCTACTCGCCAGCCTGAATTATCTGAATGACCAAAGATCAGACTCGAAGATAATACAAAACAATACACACAATGCATTATGTTTGTATTCTTATTAACTAAAATATTTGGTTGTTTCAAGATACCAATGAAAATATTGTAAACCCGCCGTATTGAATTTCACATTGCTTTACTCTGGCTATTTTGGAATAGTACAGTTTGTTTTGCAGTGAAACTTTACCTTTTCGATCGTTTACATTATATATTAACAATACTGTCGGTCGAGCTGTGTCAGAGTACGCAGTAGGGTACGAAGTGTAGCGCGTATTTATTACCCGTCAGATGCTGCCATAATTGTGGGGCAGCAGAAAACTTATATGCCTTACCATTGCTGTTTAGCACACCATCGCATACTTTTGATATAAAATCACGCTTTGAATGTCATACTTTGTGCCATACTGAATGGCATGCACAAGCTCCACTGCAGCCTGATTCTGAAGTGACAGGTACCCAAACGTACACCCCGCCGAAAATGTCTGAAAATGGGTACCAGACCTAATTGTACTCCAATAACCTCCAATAAACCTTGCCATGATACGTCTGCCAAGGTTACCTTCTAAGATACTTTCGCTCTGTAATATGTTGAACATGTCTGCTCCGGGATAAAGATAATGTTTAAGGAAAATAATTCTGATGGTGAGGACTTAAATGGCTACAGTGCCTGAAGAATTATTTCCATGATGTCATTACACAAAAATCGTATCAATTGTGTACATAAAGGTATACAAGGGAGCTCCCATGATCTACCGTGTCAAAGTTCTGATACAATTTTTGTGCTCTGAGACCATGCTTTTAATAAGTGCTTTGTGATGGAAATATCTTTGATATAAGTGATTATTTTTTTATTTTAGGATTGTTTATTTAATTGCAGTACACGAGATTTGGATTTATCCATTTCTTGAGTCGATGACCGTTTTTCAAGTATGTCTGTTCCTTGGAGCAACGAGTTTGGTGTCAGTCACATTTTACATCATCGGAGAAGTTTTCTCTAATTTCATTTGGGGTAAATATCGTAGAACAAGTGTCTCAAATATACACACGTTTATCTGACATTTTAATATTTTTGTTAGCTATTGCTAATACATTATTTAGTGATAATTCATCTGTGATTTTGTAGTGTTTTAAAAATTAATAGAAAACTGAGCTGCTGGACTTATGCTACCTCAGTGCTTTATAAATATTTAGTTATCGTGAAATGACAAAAATGATGAATGTGGATCTTCTCTTCTCACTAACCTATCTGTTTTCCTAGCGGAAGCATTGTTTAGGTTTGTGAGATTGGAAATTTACATACCATAATTTCATGTCATAGTTCTTTTAGATCGATCAGCTTCTGAAAATTATTCTGCGAACAGCTCCTGAAAGTCATTTTGGAAATGTACAGAACTAAGTAGAGAATTTTGATGTGCTATTCTTACCAAATTGAAAAGAATTTCATTCTTTGTAATATGAATCTCTCGCTGTGCCTTTCACATGAGCACTTGAAAACAGTACACGGAATTTGTATCAGTTTCGAAAGGTCTCGAACAAAAGAGAAGACATAAGAATTTCAGACTGCGCTTTTGATGAGCCATTGTTCCCAAACTGATACGAATTCTGTGTACTGGTGTGAATAAATTTCCAAAATGAAGAAGTTAAAGCAAACACCTCATCTTCCTTTAACAAGTCTGAAACAGATCATGACATTTCTATCACTTTTTAACGTCCCGCAACAATTGAATTTTATACTGAGTTATTGAAACTCTTTTGAAATAAAATTGATAGTTCTAAATCATTACACAGAATTCGTATTAATTGTGTACATGAGTAAGGGTAAAAAAAGGAGCTCCCATGAGGTGCTGTGTTAAACTTATGATATTAATTCCGTGTACTGTTCATGATCTGAATGCTACTAATTTTAAAAATTTTGAAAAATTTGCAATTTTCAGGCAGAACTAGGAAAGAAATAAAAGAGCGATAGGATGACCATAAGAAAAACTAGGAAATATTTTTGCAATTTAAATAAAATAAAATGTTTAAATAATCAGTTACAATTACCTGTATTTGAAGTTACATAATGCTATCAAAGTCATTGTGTTTCTTCAGGAAATAAAATGAAATTCCAACATTTTTAATTAAACCAGTTTCTTTTCATTATCTTGTTCTCGAAAAGGAACATTTCAGGAAAAGATAGGAATTTACGCTGTGTTTGTGTTCTCGAGAAAAGCACAGCTGAAGCCACAGTCATTCATTTTCATCTGGCTAAATTATGATCATTTTATGTTTATGCGATCTTTAATAACTTTAATCACAGATGGCATAGATGCATACAAAACCCGCGGCTTTTAACATAGAGATCATATGAAGACCATGTAGCCCTAAGATCCAAATATATTTGTTATCAGCTCGTGAAATTCCTATCAATTTTGGAACAATAGAAATTTAAAGGCACTGCGTGTAATTCTTCTATTCTCTCTTTTGTTCTGTACGTTTACAAATTGATAGGAATTTCACGAGCTGGTAACTCTGACTATACTAAAAGCTTTTTATTTTAAATAAGAAACTAAAATCCATGCAATGAGATACTGATTGATAACTCATTTATTTTGAGATAAAATTTCACGCTGTGCTTCTGTTGGAGCAAAATTCTCTTGACCATAGGGAGAATTCATAAGCCTACATTTTGGAAATAAAACGTTAATACCATGTTTTCGTTCCATGGAATAAACTGACCTTTTGTGTAGATCGTGCTTACAACGATGGTTGTGTAAATGTCATCGTCAAGCATGTTGCATACTCATATCTGAAATCTTTTTTGCATGAATGTCAATATTGAAGGATCAGTAAAGTTGTCATGTTAACAACTAAAATTTTCTGGCCGGTTTCTTTGTTCATAAAAGCAAGTGACGACAGGTTGACATCTGTATAATTTGTTTTGAAATATGCATACAACTGAGCTTAAAAATATATCTGGGATAGGTATCAGTGTAATGATAAGTTGAGGAGTATATCCAAAAACGAATTTCACACAATTCAAGCTGCTGGCCCTGAAAACGGATTAACTCAGATACTGACAATGCGTAAACGAAGTAACCGTCAGGTGCTGCATCCTCAATAGGATGGACACCTGAGAAACTACAGAGACTTAAACTCCTATAATTTTAGAACAATAGCGCATTAAAAGCACAGCATGAAAGTCTTTCGTTCTTTTCGTTGTTCTCCTCGTTTCCAAAATGATGGTAATTTAACTAGATGATGTCCAGTAGCTTACTATTGGAAGTCAAACTTCTCACCACAATATTTCACTTCATATGATAGCATGATGACTAGAGTCTATGTTCAAGCTACTAGTTTGCGGGAAGGTAATGTTTTCTGTCCTGTCTGTCTGTCTGTCTGTCTGTATGTATGTTTTTGTGTTTGTCCGGGAAATGTAATCTAGCGCAAATGTATGCTGAATGTCTGTTATTGTGTTCCTACCAGTAAGTATTAAATTCACGATGTGTTCTAAGCATGTCAGTAGCACAAGATAGAATTCTTATTGTTGTCACTAGTGACCAAATTAATATTGTGGTATTGAGATGCAAGTTCCATTTCTACTTTGTTTGACAATATAAAACTAATGCAATAAATGGGCTCAGACCTTTCGAACTATTTCTTTTTCCTGAATTTTCAGATGCACATAACTGTCCTGGTCACCAATATTCTTTCGACACAATAAAGAATGGGTAATTGGCAATTAAAATTAAAACAAAAGCCAGGGTGATTCATGTTTATTTTGAATACTTATTTCACGCTATTTCAAATTTAGCTAATTCAGTGTCGTATTTTTGTAACATTAATTTATTATCAAAATGATAATACTGTCAGGTAACAAGTCGTAAAAGAGTTCTAGCTGTAACCTCTCTTAGCAACCCAAGGGTCTGTCCTTCTTGGGATTTAATAACAACATTTCGCAATTCTCTAGAACATTCTCTTTCTATTGATTGGCTTTTTGCGTGTTGACGTATATGACCATAATTACATAATAACCACCTATAACAATATAGATTAAATTACAAAGAATTGTTTGCTTATTCAAATCCATTGCTCCTTGTTCAAGTGTAACCACAAATCTTCTCCTAAACACGGTTTTATATTTCAAAAGAGGCAATACTGCTGATTTATGAAACTTGAAACTAGTGGAGCAAGATATTTTATTGCAGAGAACAAAATGTCTGTTCATAGCTCTTAGTTCGAAGAATTCTATTTTCGGTTGGCTGGTGAGAACTTTCGTTGATTTGACTTGTGAACAAAGCGTGTTAGACTTCTTTTCCCGCAGGGACAGAATTCTTGTTTATATCTTTTGTTTATCTAGTTTCCTGGAGACGAAGTTACATCTGTGCGGCTTATCTAGATGAAAAGGTTAATGTCATATAATATTTTCATTTTAAATACACACAATGCACTGAAAAGCTTATGTGCACTGTATTTCGGAAAACATGAAGCTTGGTTTAGCAATCTCGTTGCATTTGACTTGTTTAGTTATTTTTGTTTATTCTATGTACAATGATATAGAATACCATGAATATAGGTATGGCGTAAGCTTCTTGAAATACATGGGTTTGGGTGGAAAACTGAAATATTTGACACAAATTGGAATGGTGCGTCTTTTGTCATTATGATATGCTTTCCGACCAGAACATTTCAGTTCAGTAGCTATTTGAGAAGGATTATAAATCATGAAATTGCTATCAGTTTTGGAACAATAACACATCAAAAGCAGAGCGTGAAATTCTTTTGTTTCCTTTTTCTGTATGTTTCCAATTTGGTAGGGATTATAGGATTTGTTTACATGCATTTCAATTACATTTCAGATACTTAACATGATTTACATGGTTTTGTGCTTAATAAACGATGCCCTTCTGTGGACGGCGTTGTCTAACAGCTCGAGAGGCAAAAAAGACAATAAGATGATAACTAATTCCAAATTTCACAAGTTTGTTAGTTATTTTGGAACTGCAGTTGTATATCCTATTGCTGCGGTAAGTTTAATTATAATATTCTTCGACAAAACTTTGGTCTCGACCAATTTTACCTGAGGAAGACAGATATGAAGTTGTATATCCCATTGCCTCGGTAGGTGTATTAATAATAATATCCTACAGAAATTTTGCTTTCGAGCAATTTTACCCGAGGAAGGCATATTTGGATAGTGTCCGTTTCAGACCAAAATTTCTTTACTTTAAATCGAGGCATTTTAATCTTTAGTTTGGATGAGCGTTTTCACTTGAGACAACTTCCTGCACCTTTAGCTCCATTGACTTCTCATGCAGTTTTTAAAAATTTATCTGTAGACTACTTTCATCTCTTAGATATACAAAGTTTTATGTAGTATTTCGAAATCATTACACGACTTATTTCTTGTCACACAAGGTGAAGGTGTCAATGTACGGATGTTAATTTCGTGTGGACTAAACCTTAACATATGTACATTAGGATACGGCCTCTAAATAGAATATTCTGATTCTGGGGAGACTAGTTCACAGATTTTCCAACTGATGTCAGGCCAATTTGTCATGGTATGCAATGATGCGTGCAGGCAATAACATAGAGACAATAGACTGACACCAAAGCCATGAAGTCATGGATCAATACCTTGACCTGGCTGACTGAGTCAGTTTCACACCTGTGCATGCTGATACAGAAATAGCTGCAGTTCACAACATGACTACCTATTGTCTCAATTGTCAAATGTTAGAGTATGTGTACGGAAACCGAAACAATTATTTTCAATCTCCTGTAATTTCTGTACATGTATATTTATTCTTGATA